>LFIW01001252.1:0-44817 GCA_001625285.1 Colletotrichum incanum
CGTATAAAGGAGACTCCGCAGTCAGACTATAGTACTCGTCAAGCTTCTTCCAGCCATTGTTGATAGCGACTCGCATCAATTAACGACAGTCAGGGCCCATATTCTGAAAGCCAGAGATTGTAGATATATACTCCTGATGAGCGTGGAAAGGCAAGGCAGCCTCAGTATACCGACTCTCTTGTGATAGTTAAGGTGAAGAGGGGCGGACCTAACGGGTACAGCGACCTCGGCCATAGGTAGGTACTTGTAAGCCTGGTTAGGAGAAGGCGATCGATAATGCTTGTGATGCCTTAACTTCAGCATTTTGGCTGGGATCGTTATAAAACATTTTCCAGCCTTCGAAGTGGCTTAAGAGATACTCTATTGCAGCGATTACCTCCCACAGACGACCATAGGTACCATCCTAACCAAAGCCCTATGTTCTCAGCGTTATCTTCCATATAGGCCGTAGAATAGTCATAATCTCTACCAACTGTCTCTAATTATCTGTGGACAGTATGTCGTTATTAGGGATAGGATTAGGGTTATTCTGAGAGCCACAGAAAGCATTAACTTCATCCTAAAGACGAATTACTCGTTCGATTATAAGATAGGTAGAATTCCACCTTATCGCGTTGTCTAGGATAAGCTTAACTTCCCGTAGCGTCTCTTAGGATAACAGGAAATCTTTAGGGTGGTGGCCAGCCTCTTCTCGTGAGATCTTCTTAAAGCGTTAAGTACGTTAGGGTGAAGATCGGATGAACTTAACAATGTTATGAAGCTTGCCTACTGGCCCCTTTTTTCTCTAGTGGTAAAGATCTTGCTTATCTTATTGCAGTAGTCTGTAAGCATCAGACTGTCTTTTGAAACTGTCAGTATCGTTGCCATACAGGAAAGCTTTTAAAATAAGGTTAAGGATATGGCCAAAGTAACGCAGTCGGCAAGCCTTCTTGTCGCTCTCAGTCATAGAGGGATCAAGGCGATTATATAAGTGCCTTAGGCAAGTGTCATTGGAGCTAGCATTATCAGTAACAATTACACTAACCCCACTCCTGATGTCCCACTCGTTAATAACCTCCTCTAACGTAGAAGCGAGGTTCTCGCCATCATGGGCACCTAATTGGTTTCGAAGGGCAATAAGACGAACCTAAGGACCCTTCTCCTTTAGTATGAAGTAGGCTGTGACGGCCATTATGGCATAGCGGTTGGAGGAAGTCTAGAGATTGAAGCTAAGGTGAATAGAAGTAGCTGCTTGACTTAGCTCTTTCTTAACCTCTTCTTTTTTAGCGTTAAAAAGGTCAATAAGACTGTGGTTAAGCGACGTACGACCCTATAGTAGGTTGAATACCTGTGGGTTAAGTTCAGCAATAAGGGACTAAAAGTAGCTGTTCTGGAAGAAGCTAAACGGCAGATTGGGGTTGACAACAAGCCCGACAGTTGACTCCTGTATAGTCTTCACTTTCTTCTTCGTTAAGCCAGTAAAATTAAGGCGAGGTCGCTTAAGGGAAACATCTAACGATGCTTCTAAGTCTGTAGAATCGCTTGACTTCACGATGTGATGGATCTTACGAAGATAGTCTGAAGCTAAGGACGATGCTTTGGCATCAAACAGAACAGCCCTCTTCTTCAGATCGCAGTGGCGACAAGCCCAGAAAGAAGCACCAGGCCGTCCCTCAGAACAGGAAACAAAGAAACAACCATGCTGGTTAATCTATAACGTGCGCCCCCTTTGCCCCTTTCGCTATAGTAACTCCTCTTATACATATGTCTTATTATTAATAGTAAACTTATAGACCGTATCAATCGTAGGGATGTCGGGTTCAGGGTGTTTTTTTGCTTCTTTAAGTTATTCGGAGATAGATTTTGGTTAGCGAAGGCGACTGAAGGCAGATGAAGAGGGAGTCGCCTGGTCAAGGGGACTAGGAGTAGTGCTCATCTGGAGTAGTTTTAGTACAACAACTCATCACAAGTATTCTTAGGAATAGCCTCACTTTCAGAATATTCTAAAGACGTCGACGGATGACAGACGATAGAAAGAATAGAGCCTAGAGATAAAATCTTTGGTTCTATACAGCTTTTCTGCGGTTTATTAACTGAGGGGGGGGTATGTTGCTATGAATCTTAGAGAATATCGCCAATTACCACTGGCCTTCGAGCGCTAGTATTTAGAGAACACTGTTTTGTTGCTAAAGGGAGCTCTAAACGAATGCCAAGGGCTCGTAATCATGCAGGTATAGGATAGGGGTATCCAGAAGTATTTAGAAGTCAGGGGGGGAAATATTAGCCTAGGGTGGCATCTAGAGTAGAGGGGGGGCGGCATAGGAATAATATGATAATCCGGCTTAGCAAAACAACCCATTAAACAAGTCAAATATAGTCTCATATTGGATTTGCTTGACCAGGATTAGCCCCATATTTGATGGATTGATTGATTGAATTTGATAAAATATTTGCTTTGGCGGCAGCGCTGGATACAACTAGCAGCTCGCGTGGATATTCTTCATCCAGCGCCCGTTTCAGCAGCTCCAGTCTTGCATCTACGTCTAGCTTCAGCTTTAGTTCAAGCACTACATCGTCTTCGGTTATCACATCTGGATCTTCATCGTGGAGCTCAGGTTCATCAACAAGTACTTCATCTGGCACTTCTTTGAGCTCTGCCGTGCGTTCAAGCTCCGGGTCCTCCAAAAAAAAAAGTGGTAGGAGCACCTGGAGTAGGGGAAAGTCAACGCAAACCTCTGTTTCATCTCTGACTAGCTTCTCCTTGACTATATCGTCGGGTGTGTCTTGGTCTACTTCCTACACCACGGCGACATTTACCACCATTGACGCCAATGGCAATCCATATGTGCCTGTTGTTCCAGTCGCAATTCCCATTGTAGGTGGCGTGCCCGTGGTCCCTCCGATTGGCGGCGGCGGAGTACCCGGCGGCGGCATAGATGATGATTCAACAACCAGCGCAAACCCATCAGCAACGAGCAGTTGCCCGCTACCAGGCACCTCCTCCAGCACCGAACTACCAAGTGTACCTCCGACTGAGTCATATTCATCCATTTTAGTGGTCGTACCTTCAACAACATCGCTTGAGACGACAACTGAGATCATTGAGACTGCCACCGTCTCCGCTCCAGCCTCAACCGATGCTGCCGCATCTCCTGTTCCTTGTTATGTAAGTGGCTGTCAACTCAGTCTGTGGGATTAAGAAAGACGAGTTTCCCACTGTAATAAAAATACTTGAAGATGGCGACATATGCTCACAGTTGTCATTCTAGAACTACGAGTGGGAAGCTTATGGTTGGTGCTGTCCAAGCCTAAACTCTCCATGCCAGGAGGACCGGGGTACCTGCTACTTCGATGGTACAGGTGCTACAAATGTATTACCTAATTCTGCTGCCTGTCCCCCAGGCCCAGGTGCTAGGAGTTAATTGAATGCCATATAAGGTCTTTTGTGGGCTATCAAACGCCAGAGAAAGGGGGCTTCAGGCACTACTTGTTTCTTCTGGTAGGTAGCCCCGGAGGCTCATTATCCATTAAAAGAGGCTTCAACCAGGAATTTAGTCGAACTCGCAACGTGAGTCTCATGGTCCATGAAGAATTCAAAGCCACAACCAGAAGTACTCTATCCGTGTTGGAGATCCAAAGTTTCACCTCTACCTTGGAGAGGCTGAGTGTAAAGATAAAGGCTCTTGTCGTTTGTGCCGTCAACTACAACATATAAGATGCATAAAGTATGATCGCAAAATTATCACTCAAACGTATACAGTGTACGTGATTTCCTCCAACGTCTATCAGTAGTCAGCAAGCGCTGAGCTACGTGCCAGTGTCTGCAAGCCAGCCACACCATCCTCGCCCTTTCCACAGTCAACCAGAGATGACCTCTTCTTTTATGGAATTTTCTACGGTGACCAACTCGAGGTTGGAGGTTTTCATCTTAACGGCATGCCAATTGGATCCGCAGGAAACTCCCACGCGATTACAGTAATGGCAGTGCCGACTCCCCCATGGAAAATCGCCATGTCCTTGGTCGACCTCTCTTTCACCTCCGCAATCATCGCGGCTCAAAAGCACAAGGTAATATCATTATGGCCGAAAACCACAGCTTAGTAAGTTGAGACACGCAGATGCATTGCTTGTGAATCAGTGGCTATACGACTGATCCGATGTACAGAAAGAGGTGAGTTTACATCACTGGTTTGGAGTGAGAACAACATGTCTGACAGACCACCAACTTCGTAGGTTGCGACTCAAGGTTTCTCGACATTTATGGGACTAATGTGATTTTTAAACGCGTAAAAAAGCTGGAATTCGAGATTCATGAGGCACCATGCTTCAACAAGCACATGAAACAACTCTATTCTGCCGAGGAGAGAACCCAGGTAGGCGACAATGGCGCCCACACGTGGCAGTACTCGTTGGATACCACAACACGTTTCGGAAGATTGCAACCAGTCCCACGACGATAAATGTTTATGGCTAAATTTACTACGGGGGTGCTACTACGTGATGGCAGATGGTTGTTACTCATAACGAGACAGGTACTCTTGCCCAGGCTGAACCCAAGAGCCTGGATATAACGTTATTGCTGAACAATTACTACCAGCAGTCATTCATTGGGTTCAACAATCATGATCATGACTCACGTGGTAACTTCTGGATGACGGATCGAAATCTTCTTGGGTGAGAGTTTCACCTGAGATAACCGCTTCTGAGTGACTTGGCTGACATATTGCAGAAACGACGCCGTTAAATGCTGCCCGCAATTAACGCCTTGTATATTTCGTGGCAAGACAGAATTTAATGGAATACGCCCCGCCGGTACACTCTATTGCGTACATGGTGGACGGCACCACCAAGCCACCGAAGGTCACGACAGGTAACACAAACGGCGTTGTGGTGTTTCCGCCTCTAGGTCGTCAACGCGCTTTGTGTGTTCCAGAACAATGCGTCTCAGTGTTCAACCCCATGTCCAAAGGGCCTTTTACGGGAACACAGCACTTTTGCATACGCTACAGCAGCTAGTGGAGCTTTAACTAACTCTCGGTTACTCAACGCTGCGACTTCGTACTTTTGGGACAGAATTCGGGTCTTGGTTAGTACACACAATGGCGTTGATGTACTTGTTTCGGTAAGTGGCCTTGCCACCGCTTCGATTCGTGTTGGCGAGGGTGCAAGCCTGGCTGTCATCATGGCTTTTGGATTGTGGAGAGAGGTGGTGTATGTCATATCGATGGAGTCGAAGAGAGGTTGAACCGGGACTGGTGTTTAGATCATATACCCAAGAGACATGCTCCTCAAGCATCCGGTTCCTTTTCCGGTTCGTTGTGGGTGAATGCATGACAAAGCTCTGCTTGTACATAACTCAATGATATGGCAACACAGGATTAAATGTTCTTCCGTGGCATTGGGTCTTAAGAGTTCTATGATCTACATGCTCACCATCTTAGTAAACGTACACAAACTCGTCGTTCTGGCTGTCCGTCATGTCTAGGAAGGCATTCTCTCCCAACTGAGTACCCAACTCATCATTCTGTGCATTGGTGTAATGGCGCTCCATGCTAAAATCCTTGATTTTTCTCGGTTTGCCGTTGGAAACCCTCCTGCGCTCCTGCATCTTGTTGGAGATGAAGAGATTGATCACCTGCAGACCAATAACAGCGAGCAGTGCACAGGTAATGCCCATGACCTTGGTAAGGCCAGGCTTGTACTGTGGAGCATCCTTCGCGTTGAATAGCAGAGGCCCAATGATATTACCGGCAGAAGACCCCGCATTGTACAATGACATGATGACAGACTTCTTGGTCGTGCCGGCAATATTGGAGATCATCCACGACACGATGAGGGGGTTGCCACCGAATAAGAACGCGAGCATGTAGTATGCAGCCAACAGGGGAGGGATGTTGTCCCGACCCAGGACGTACAGCATGACAGCACCCGTCAGTACAGGAGCAAGAATCGCTGCCAAGAAAGCCGACTTAATACGGAACCGATGAGCCAAGTATGACGCTGGGAAAATTACGATGAGTTGAACAAAACCGAAGGGGATGTTTAGTAATGAGCTTTTCTCGCCATCAAAACCAAAGCCAGAGATGACGATAGGGCCGAAGGTGTTGGTCACAGCGGCCGTGACGTTGAGGCACACAGCCATGCCAATGAAGAGCCAACTTTTGGGCTCGCAGAGCGCTTCCCACACTTGATTCCATTTGAAGTCACGGCTACCCGTGCCCGTCTGGTTTGCTCGGAGTCGTTCAATGGCTTGTAGCTTCTCTTGCTCGGTAAGGAATCGAGCAGACGGAATGTCATTGTCAAGAAAGAAATACACCACGGGTGCCGAGAGAACCGTAATCAGGCCAACGAAAATGAAAAGAATCTGCCACGAATGAATGGAGCCATTGATTTGGCCCAAGCCGTAGGACACGGCAGCAGCGAACATTGTTGCAAGGCCGTTGGTGCCGTACCAGCACGCGACGCGCATCGGTTGCTCAGCGCGGCGATACCACTGCGACGTGATGACGGAGAAGAGAGGGAGACAGCCGGCTTCGAACAACCCCAGCAAGAAGCGGGTTGCTAGCAAGCCAGCGTAGTTGTGACAGGCGGCCATGCAGACCTGGGCGATGCCCCAGCCCAACACCAGACAGGGCATCAGGATGCGATGCGGCACCTTGACGATGAGCCACGAGGAGAAGGGCTGCCATGCGAGTTGAGCGATGGCAGCGATGGAACTAACCATCGAGTACTGATCGCCCGTCAAGTTGCAGTCTTGTCGCAGCCCAAAGATAGCGCCATATCCAAGCACGGACTTGTCGAGGATCTGGAGAAAGTAGACCCAGATGAGGATTGAGAGGATACGCTTATCGGTTTTCCGGCGGATGCGTGTGTTCTGCGATAAGAACATGTCAGTTGGGTTCTTTGATTGAACAATACTTTATATAGCTCAGCTGACTAACATCTTCTTCTGTGAGTGTAATCTGCTGGTCGCCAATCAGGTTCGCCGCCCGGTCAGCGCCTGTGGCGTTGTTCTGACCCTGATGCTTCAGCTGCTCGACATCTTCATTGCGATGTTCGTGTTGAGACGACACGCCGTCTCCGGTCTTGGACACGGCATTCATGGCTGCAACCGCAGCTCTTCGTAGTATTCGCGCTAGGAAAGGGGGACTTGAGGGAGGAAGGATAACCGACGTCTCCTTGTTCGTCACCTAGGACTGCACACAGCGACGCCAATCGTACTTATAGCCGGACCGTTACATTGAACAGCATTGCGGGACATCTCACCGCTCAGATATTCGGGGAAAAGCAAGCTCGAGTCAAGCTCGTCATCAGGAGGTTCCCGCCGTACGATTCGCAGCAACCCCATAAGAAGCTGTCCAATAATTAGCATCAAATAGCCGGGAGATGTGGATGATCCCCATGGGGTCTGCCATTCTCTCCCGTCTATTACTCCACGCTAATCAAGTTGGCAGGTTTGATGTATGGGGGAAAGAAGTGGATGGAGCACAGTTTCCCCTCATCCGACAGCGGGTTGTGGGGACGGGAACTTGGGGAAAGGGAAGAAGTCCGCGTGCAGTAAGCGAGATACATGACTAGCCGTGCACAAGTGCACTCTCAGTCAGGACAGACAGTTGTGTGCCTTGGATTTGGGACTGGACCTCGAAGGCAGGAGTTCATTGCCCCCACGCAGAGACCGAGGATTAGCTTTGCATCACAGAGGGATCAAATCTTCTCAAAAAGACCGGAGCCAAGAACGTTTTCTGCTTATCGCGCCATGGGTGAGGAGACTATCTACTGTCCAGACTCTCTAAGTAGTCGGAGGTTGGTACCAGTTAGAATGACGTAAATCGTGTCCAATGTTGGTGTTGCAATGCCCAAATCTTTGCCCTTTCGGTATGGATAACCGAGGATTATATCGACCTCCATCGGCCGTCCGGCCTTGAAGTCGTTTTGCATACTGCTACCAATGGGATGCATTGCCAAGATCTTGCTGATGAGTTTGTCAATCAAACCGTACTCAATAGGTACGTTGCACCCTTTGGCGACGTCGATGACTTCTCTCATTAGGCGCTGGGTCATCGGCGTGGCTTCTGGTGATGACCTTAACCAGGAGTGCGTGTCGAGGAGCGTCAACGTTGTGAGAGAGTTCCAAGCGGCGTTCCAGACCACCTTTTCCCAACGTTGAATCTGGATGTTGGGCACCACCTGGAAGACGGTCTTGCCCTCCGTCAGCAAAGAAGCAAACTCATCCAGTCGTTGTTTCTCCGCTGCTTGGTCGGTGTCATTCGCGTATAAACCTATTTGCATGTCTTCGGACTTCGTATGCTTGACGTGTCCCGGCTGCGGCTGTGCGGCTCCAGTCCAGGTCTAGTCTGTCAGTATTCACAAAACCAGGTTCCCGGTACCGAGGTCGCTCACCACGCATGAGATTATTGTTGTCCGGGGGAACGTTTTGCGGAATGGGACCTCATTACCAACGCCGTTCTGGATAATGACAATCGTTGACTTGTCTCCATCGACCGCTGGGGCGATCTGCGCCGGAACAACATCCTGCGCGATGGCCTTGTGGGCGCAGACAATGTAGTCAAACTTGGCATCCGCCTCAGCAGCATTTCTTAGGACTTCGGAATGTCAGTGAAAGGCGTTTGGGCCTTTAATCTCGTGAACTATGTCACACGAACTTGGGAATTCGAATACTTGTCAGATGCTTACCTTTGTATGGGCGGACAGTATTCTCTCCGTGGTTCTCGCTGGAGATGATGATCCCATTCACTTTCACCGCGTCGTAGTTCGACCTTGCGACAACTGTCAATCTTACCTGGGATACTCTGCTGAGAATGAAAGCATAGAATGAACCAATCCTGTGGCGATCTCACGTCAATATTGCAGTTCATTAAGCCTAAGTGGAAAGTGTAACGCACGCCCCGAGTCCGTACAGCAGGACATCGATCTGTTTGTCGGTAGCCATCCTAAGAGTGGTGTCGCTGGCTGGTCCTTGTTGGTGAATTCTTGACGGTCAATAGCGGGATAGCTTGGTCTCGGACTCGGGTTGCATGCGGTTCTGGCCTGGTTCCTTCATCAGACTAGTATTTGTACACTATTCCGTGCCCCAACCTTCCAGCAAGACATCAGGATGGCAGCAAGATGACGGACAAGTCTCCCCTCTCTAATGTGACTCGAGCCCAATATTCGATTACGGCGGGTCAGTCACCTGCACCCCAGAAATCGTTTGTACCTTTCTCTGGTTCAAGTATGTTTCGTGGGGAAGCGAAGCGAATGCATAATGGGGGTCGTTGGGGGCGAGTCGGGGGTCATATCCGCGTTCAGCCAGGGGTTCGGGCATTTGTCCGACGTGGCAGCCCATGCTCCCCCTCATTCCTCGGCCAACTTCCTAGACCGAACGCGGGGAAGCCGGCACTGAACCTTCTTTTTCTTCGTCCATTGGAGGCCTCGGGAGGGCGAAGCTCGCCCGGTCTATACCTCGGATCCGCGGCATGCTCGGGCTTTGCCAAGTTGATTAGGTCATACGGATTGACGTTATGAACGAGATCGCCATATTTGCAACCTCCCAACTTTGCATTTGCCCTCCCTGTAAGCATTCACCACGTTGATACTGGGCATCGGTGACGAAATTTGGAAAACACAGTTCGGTGCGACAAACATTAATTCAACAGTGAGTAGATTTCCAATATTAGAAATGGCTTACCCTTGTAATGACTGGGGATTCATACCCCACAGCTGCGTCCTGTTCGACCGCAAGCCCGATATCTTATTTCCGAAGTCGTGAACATGATTGCTTCCTCTCCAACTTCTCGCCCCAATCCTTCGCGCAATCCGCAATCTGTAACGCCGTTTCGCGAATGCTATTTGCCTGTCTGACAAACTTCTTCCTATCTGCTGATGTCTTGGACGTCTTCATCGATTCCAGTCCTTCATCCTTCACGGTATGCCCCCATTCATCTGCTGACCTAGCCACCAAGCGGGCAGCGTCTTCAACCCTCTTGCCGGGAGGCTCTGATTCGTCTTCCAAGAAGCACTCCTGCCGTTGTGTTGCTATAACACCAGCGATGAGGTTCCAGACGGCAATGAGGTCCTCCTTTGGAATAGACTGGGATATCGTGGCTGAGATGAACCTCCGCTCGGCGGAATAGCTCCGGATCGGCCTCGTTACTGACCCCGGACGTGAAGATGCCCGTGCCAAGAGACAGTTGCTACATGCTCCATTGTGGATTCCCGAGATCTTAACACATTCCAATGCAAGCCCTTCTCCTTTTCGGCACTTGGAGCATTGCTGATCGGGATTTTGAGTCTCTCCTCGTTCGTGAAGCATGACAGCCTCCAGTATAGGCGCCTGTGAGATGTCCGGTGATGCCATATCGCTTCGGCTTCTCCATGTCCTCTGTATAGGTAATGGAATCAAAGCTTTCATAGCTTCTGTCGTAGGCACCATAGGCGTTGGTAACGGCAATCTTGGCAGAGTGCTTTGCATCGCACATTGTCGAGCAGCAAAAGACCCTGTCTCTGTGACGTTGTTGTGTCGCCCCCGAGGCTCGTAGGGCCCATGGCTTTCTCTTGCCTCGCTGTCCAAGACGTACCCTCGGTCACCTGGCGTTGCCTTTGAACTGATGCGTTGTGAGGGCTGCTGCTGTCTTGGACCCCGGCTTGACGTTCCGACAGTCACTCCAGATTCTGATCGGAGCCGCGAAGTAAGCGTCGCCGAAGGCATCGTGGCCTGTTCTTTCAATTTGATTTCTCCAGCTTTCGCCAAAACCTGAAGTGTAATATCCGCGATAGCTCTTTCATCGCCCATCACTCCAAGATTGACACGGGCATACCAGAGGCTTTGAACTTTGCGACCCACGATGTCCCGAGGAAAAATGAAAGAATGAGTACCCGCCAAAGACAAAGCCACACCTCCTGATACAGACCTCGAGTTTCACAATCCTCCAAACGTACAAAAAGCCAGTTATATTGTTTGGTGAAGTACCGGTAGTCCAGCGCTCGTCTCCATTTACGTAATTCCATTGGTAATTCGGCATTCTGCGGGCGAGCTAGCCCGTGGTGGTTGGCCACCACCACTTGCCGCGACGGTCAGGTTTTGAGAGGCTTCTGGACTCTTGAAGACCTGTTGGGGAAACCAGGCACTTTTGCTCTTGAGCCCAGGTCTCCCCTCACTCGTCTGAGCATTGCACACCCTTATGGGAAAAGGTCGATTCGGTTGAGAACCGTGGCCTGGTTTGTCATTAGGCGTGGCAAGGTGTTCATCCAATCCGGCGACTGACTGCTAGCGGTGACATATTCCCCGATTGGACCACACCAGGGCATTAAATCGGGCTCTTTTTTCCGTTTGGGAGGTGCGCCCGAGAAACTGGGAATGCTAGCTCTCTTCCCGCGAAAAGCTGCTTCCAACCTGAAATGCCAGGGGGGGTCGGCGTTGGTGCGGTCATAACCAGCGGTGATGGGTTGGGTTGCCGAACATAGCCGGACGCCGTCCATCCTTTGCTGAGTTGAAATCCAGCCGAGCATTTACCAAACTGTGAATGGATTAGTGGAATCTCGAAAAACAATCTGTTCTTTTCTTTTTCTGTCTCTGTACCTCGCATGATCGAGAAGCGACGTAGAGAGAACCCCTCACGGCGATGGAAAACTCGAGCTCAGCGTCACACAACTTCCCCAACTAGCGACAAATTCAGCGAGTCGCGTGCCGAAAGGAAAACCACGCCGGTTTCCACCCCGGATGTCACCGTCTCGACTGATCAACAAGCTGATTCTGGGCCGGGACAGTCTAGGTACATGATCTGTTGGGCCAAGTCTGTGGAGTAGTCACAGTGGATTTCAATGGGGTAAAGTGAGGGATCCTCCCTTGGCTGGCGGGCGGAAAACCGTAATTATTTGCTACCAACCCAACCCAACCCAACCCCCCACAGGATGGTTTCCGAACCTTTCGACACCTCCGCTCTGTGGGGGGCTCTAGGGAGAACTGAGATGCCTCGGGTCGCAAATAGTCTACCCTTAGACGAAATGCCGGCGTGGGGGTTGGAAGACCTGATTACATGGATCATTCCTATGGCTTCGGTTCTCTGTTGTGTGCACAACTTAGACCGACTGACTGTAGAGGAGGGGGCGAAAGCTGATCCCATGATTATTCATGCACAGTTGGTCTGACTCCTTGCATGCAGAGATCATTCCCTTCTACAAAAGGTTTATTCATGGTGAGCCCAAACCGCCATCATCAACTTTCTCTTTTCTTACCCGAATCCATATTCTTTTCCTGTGCTACCGACCCACGTTGGCAGTCATCTCATTATGTCTCCTTCAGCTAACGGGAACACCCATTATCACAACGGCAATGGCGGAGGTCACATCTCAAGACCTGCTCTGACTCCGGGACTTTACGTTCCGACGGTAGCTTTTTTCCATTCCGACGACTCAGTAGATATTGAGACGACCACGTCACACGCTATCCGTTTGGCCAAGGCCGGCGTCGCCGGTCTCGTTACTCACGGCTCCAACGGCGAAGCCGTGCACCTTGACCACGCTGAAAGACAACTCATCAACCAGACCACACGAGCAGCACTCGATTCGGCCGGCAAGAGCGATCTACCTCTACTGGTCGGTTGCGGGGCACAATCAACGAGAGAAACCATTCAGTTTTGCCAGGAAGCGGGCGCATCAGGCGGCAACTACGCTCTGGTTCTTCCGCCGGCATATTACGGAGGCCTTCTCACTACCGATCACATCCTGCAACACTTTCGAGAGGTCGCAGAAGCCAGCCCTATTCCCATTCTTATCTACAATTATCCAGGCGCATGCAGTGGCCTAGATCTCAGCTCGGATACCATCATCACACTCTCGAAGCACCAGAACATCGTCGGGGTGAAGCTGACCTGCGGTAACACTGGCAAGCTGGCAAGGATAGCCGCCGCTACAACCCCAAAGAAGGGTGATACGGGAACCCCGTTCCGTACTTTTGGTGGCAGCGTTGACTTCACCCTGCAGACGCTGGTCGTCGGGGGTCATGGCATCATTGGGGGAACTGGAAATATCGCACCTCTGGCTTGTGTGAAGCTCATAGAGCTGTGGGATGAGGGCAAGTTGGCAGAGGCAAGGGAGCTGCAAGCCGTTGTTGCGCGTGGTGACTGGACGGCGATTCAAGGTGGTTTTGTCTCGGTCAAGGCGGCGCTCCAAGAGTACTACAACTATGGAGGTCGTCCAAGGAAACCTTGTGCCCTTCTGGAAGGTGAGAAACTCACCAAGCAACTTGACGGTTTCTCTGAACTGGTTGCAGTTGAGACGGCGTTGCAAAAGTAAGTTGAGCATGCGGAACATGTCAAGACTATTACCACGGATGGGCTTCACAGCGGAAATGCATCAATCTGACTTATTTGAGAATAATATCACTTTCACCAATTTCGTCAAAAGTGTCCTAGTTGTGAAACATCATTCCAAAAGCTTCTCTTGATGCCCCTGTCAGTTACATGATGACTGGTTAATTCCAGGCTCTCACCATCTTGACGGAAGCTTCCGTCTGCTTGTCTCGAGACTACTTCTAAGTCTAGGATAATTTGGTTGTGTTAACAAATCGACAGAACCAAACGATCTTGGCATGCATCAGATTCTGGCGGTTCCATCTGATTCTCTAGATACATCCATTGGCTCTTATCATCAATGGTCTGTCGTTGCCAACGTTTTCCCATCATACACGCAATAACATGGAAGTCCAAGTTCGCTGCACCGCTACAAACCTCGTATCAAGGGCCGTCTTACCTGTTCCGAAGTAAATCCACCTCAGCTCCCATAATGGTGGTAGTGACTCCAGATCCCAGCTGAAATTGGAAATAAATGACCCCCACGTAAGGGACTTCCCTAGTTGGAGGCCTAGTTCGGTGTCCAAGCGGCTCTGCGGGTCATCACTTGTAGAGTTGACCCCCAACCGCTCCGAATTGTGTTTGGAGGGTGGGTCAGACGCAAGGATGCAAATCCGCGAGAAGAAAGGAGCTTGCTCGATCGGAAATGGTCTGATGCGATGCTGACGGGAGCTTCGACCCCTCCCAGGTCAGCTTTCCCCGCAGATTCCCCCATGAGGACGCGACAACGACTCGCGTGAGCATAGTCGTCACGCAAATAAGCCACATTTCGGCCTTTCAGACCCGTTGTACGTGACAACACACGCATCATCTGAGTTCCACTTCATGCAAAAACCCGTTTACACCCGAATTATGGAACCAGCTGAGGGTAACAATGCGGATACAACTAAGCACTGCCGTGGGGGTCTGTCGCTTCCCACAGGATGGGGGCTGTTGGCGTTTGGGGATCAAGGAGGACATCAAGAAAACATGAAGAGGGATATGAAATCAAAGATGAAAACCAGAAATTTACGAGGGCAATCAGATTCTCTAACACGGTGTCACGCAATAGGTGAAAGATGTCAAACAGCTTGGAAAAACTGTTCTCTTTGCAGGGCCGTACGGCTGTAGTGACTGGAGGGACAAGGGGCATTGGCCAGGCCATGGCAATATCACTTGCTGAGGCGGGGTCGGATATCATTCTCGTCCAAGTGAGCCTACCAAATTATTAGCATGGCGCGTTACTGACATCAACGCAGAGAGATGAGAGCAACGAGAAAACCAAGAAGCAAGTTGAGGATCTCGGCAGGACAGCCACCATCTACCCGGCAGATTTGTCAGACCAAAAGCAAGTAGAATGCCTTACACAACGAATCCTTTCTGATGGTCACGACGTCAGCATCCTAGTCACCTGCGCTGGCATCCAACGCAGACATCCTGCACACAAGTTTCCTATGGGGGACTGGGATGAGGTCCTGCAAGTCAATCTCAAGACAGTCTGGACTCTTTGCCGGGACTTCGGTGCTCACATGCTCACGCGGAGCCCGAATCAAGTCACCGGCCATCGCGGCAGCATCATCAATGTGGCATCACTAGTGAGCTTCCAGGGAGGCATCACAGTGCCTGCGTATGCGGCGGCGAAGGGCGGTATTGCGCAGCTGACAAAGGCGTTGAGCAACGAGTGGGCGAGCCAGGGTGTCAATGTAAACGCTATTGCGCCTGGCTACGTGGCAACGGACATGAATGAGGCGCTGATCAACAATCCCGAACGAGCGGCTAGTATTCTCGCTAGGATTCCTGCGGGCAGATGGGGGACCCCGGATGACTTTAAAGGTGCCACGGTGTTTCTCGCAGGGGCGGGGAGTCTGTACGTTTCGGGTGAGCTGCTTACCGTTGATGGGGGTTGGATGGGCCGGTGAGAGTTGTTGATACATGTAGTTGAAAAGATATGTTGATAGCAATGGGGCTTTGGCCAGGCTTTTTCCCGGTTAGGATGACTGAATGCGACACTTCGGAAGCTATCAGCGCATCCCAACGTCCACGTGGAGATCAGCGCCAGGGCTTCGGAGATTTTTTTCAACTTCCACTTTACCGTGGGGGGCGTTAAATTGTATATTTTTTTTCTTATGATATAAAAGACACCAGTGTGCTTATGCTTGAAAGAGACATAGGACTACACCTTGACTCAAAATTGCTGTTCGATCAAACAACAGAAGGCCGACCATCGTAACAGCCTCTGCTTTAAGCTTTAAGGCATTCAGCAACTGGTATATATGGTAAGTGATGAAGATTGCTCTACCATTCTTTCTGCAGATATTCCCAACAGGCAGTGTTCTCAGAAAATCTGGTTAGACTGCTTTCTTCAGATTGAATGATTGGAGTATAAACATATGTGTACGTAGAAGACAATATTGGGAAGGGCCATGGCTGGCCAAGTCCAATGCAAGAAGATATGGTTTGTGGGAGACAACATATCCCATCACGACAGAGGTCTTAGACATCACTATCAAAACTATTTCTAACTTGCTCACTCGAGATGCTGCTAAAAAGTCACCATAAGCGTCATAATTGCTTTCTGAATGCATAATTCATACTCAATCCATAGGAATCTGAGACCCCGGGTCTTGAACCAATCACCACTCCCGAATACTACCATCAGGGCCGTGGAAGACCTTGCACTGCCAAGGTTTCGTCTCCTTCGAGATCTTAATAACCATCTCTTCATCAATGTCAATGCCTAATCCATAGCCGGTCGGCGCCTTTACATAACCCCCTTCGATGTCAAACACCTTGGGATTTTTCAGATACGTCAGGAGATCAATATCTCCAGCCTCGGTGTTGTAATGCATTCCCAGACTCATCTCGAGGATGGAAAAGTTTGGTGATGACAGTGCTACTTGCACACTGGCCGCAAACGCAACAGGACCCAGGGGGCAATGCGGTGCAATCGCCACGTCGTAGGCTTCCGCCATCGTGGCAATCCGCTTGGTCTCGGAAATACCGCCGGCATGGGCAATGTCGGGCTGAAGGATATCGACACTGGCGTCTTCCAGGAAGCGTTTGATATCCCATCTTGTGTACAGGCGCTCGCCAAAGGCAACAGGGATCGTAGTTTGGTTCGCGAGTTGCTTGATTGCTTCGGGATGTTCACATAGCAAGGGCTCCTCGATGAACAGGGGCTCATGTGGCTCAAGAGCTCTGGCTAGTTGTTTTGCCATAGCCTTGTGCAAGCGGCCGTGGAAGTCGAGACCGGCATCGAGGCCGAGTGCCTTGACCTGCTTAAGGCGCTCAACTGTAGCTTTCAGGGCCTTCGGCGAGTCGACCCAGTTCATGTCCTCCGTAGCATTCATCTTGACACAAGTCAAACCCTGCTCAATCCGCTTCTTCCTGTAAAAGAAATCAACATGACATCATCTGTCTGGCCCGTGTAGGACTTACGCTGCTGCTTCGACATCAGATGGTCTGTCGCCGCCGATCCAGCAGTATACCTGCACCTTTTCGCGCACTTGGCCACCCAAAAGCTCGTAGATGGGGACCTTCAACGTCCGTCCTGGAATTATGGACCATTAGCGACTAGATTGACAATCATGTATTCATGAGTTGACTTTCATACCTTTCAAGTCCCACAGCGCGATGTCAATGCCAGACATTGCTGACATGAAGACCGGACCTCCTCGGTAGAAGCCATGTCTCCAGAATGTTTGCCAGATGTGTTCAATGTTGCTGTGACAGGTTTAAAATAAGTCTGAGATGAAACAGTTGATTATATGACATTCATCATATCAGGTATCTGGCCTCAACTTGACTTACTTTGCTTCTAATTCAATTATCCTAGGGATCATCTCTTCGAGACATCCCTCCACAGCTAGATCGTGACCTTCAAGCGTGGCCTCGCCCCAGCCATATTCACCATTCTCGTCGGTGATTTTTACCATCAGCCAGCGAGGCTTCACTCGGTAGTATCGCACCGTTGTGATTTTGGCCATGGTGTGTGAGGTCGAGTAATCTGTAGGCTGACGAGGCTTGTGAGTGTTGGCTGTAGGAACTGGCAATGAGGATACGGACACATCACAAGAGCCCTGTGTGATCATACCCTCTATTCTTAATGAAGCACTCCAAATCATGAACACCTCCGCTTTAAGAAGGCACATGAGCAACCTGATCCACCTCCGCCTTGGGACAACAGAGGACGTGGTTTCATCTTTCGACGAGCTCTGAGCTCCCCACCCCCACCATGACCCCCACGACTGGCGCTATGAAAGGTACGAACGTATTAATGGAGACGTCCACAGATTTGCCCTGATCTCCACTCATTTGGTCATGGAACAGCGAGCTCGGGTTTGTTCCCGATCCTCGTCCTGGTCGACACACACGTCTGCGTACCTTAGTCCAAAGTCGACTGATTCGCTGCCTTGCCCCTCACTGCTAGACGGTGTCCGTGGGGTTCGTATCTTTGGTGGGTGGATTCTCTTACGGCCTCCTTTCTGGGGATTGGCTCATGTCAAATCCCTGTGTGGGTTGCAGATTGCCATATGCCCCGCCCGCTGAGGTTCCTCAACGTGGTTGACCGTTATGACTGCAGAATGTCGGAAAACAAAGCAACGTGATGACATCGCGATGCACCCACACTTCAACTGACTTGTCGGAGCCATTTGTAAGAGCTTCCTGTCAACGAGATCTGGCAATTGCAAAATTGTTATAATTTTGGCTTCTAGTTCTGATTGCAACCGTGAGATCAACATCAACCCTGTACCCTAGGACAACTCAATACCATTGACCTTAGTCTTTCTCACAGTCTGGTTGCGAGGCAACAGTGCCTTTTATAGTATGTGCCAGGTAGGAAGCCTAAATCATCGTGGGCATGCTGCAAGAATATTACTTAAGAATCCATCCTCTTCACGAAATGGCCTATCCTCCAAAAAAGAAAAAACCCCGTGGTCTTCATATCGTGAATCATGATCATGAAAAATGGTGAAACGCTAGTTATCTCCCGTCTCTTTCTCAACCCCAGATAAATGCGCCAGTATCTATTCGTCCCTGCGACCATCACTGTTTCGAATAGTCCTCTCGTGCGAAATTCCATCTTCTTCGTCTCGACTCTCGCTGGCAGTGTCTTCGACTTTTACATCCTCGATCGAGTGTAGGCCTCGGTCTTTGATGAATAAACAGCCGATCAAGCACAAGCCAATCAAAGGTATTTGTAAAATGAAAACTGCCCGGCTTGCTGCCATGTACGCATCCAAAACTATGGACATATCCTGGTCGTCCAGCTTGGGTATCGAATAACTGCTGCTTGCCAGGTCTTTAAACTCTGGTGGGAGGTTTGCCCTCAAGGTTGCTTGTAGTACTGCCGCGGATACAGCGAGGCCGCAAGCGCCACCGGCGCATCTAAAGAAGTTACGATTAGACGTGATTACTGCTCGTCGAGACTTGATAGAATGCGCTTGGAGAGCAACGAGGGTTGGTTGAAAGATAAAGCCAACTCCAATGCCGATAATGACCAGAGGGATGACGATAACTCCAGATTTTGTGTGTCGATCATAAATCAAAGTGAGTCCCGCGCCTCTGCAAGATTCATTAGTCGTCGAAATAGCAGTCAGTAGAGTCAGAGTCTTGACATACAGCGTCCACAGCCCGAACCCAGCCCAGATGACCTCTCCGTAGCGTTTGACTCTGGAGATATACTGTCCAGAAAGAATTGAGAACACTGACTGGCACGCAACTAGTGCAACATATATCGCAGCAGACTGGATGACTGAGTACTGATGGGCGTTTTGGAGGTAAAGAGGAACGTAGTACAGGTATGCTTGATACGCTGCACCAAACAGAAAAGACTGAGTCAACAAAACAACAACAACTCTGTTCTTGAAAATCGTAACTGAATGTGTTGGATCAGTATTCGATATTCTGGTCCATCAAGTGGATTCGTATGATTCTTACCTGGCATCATAGGGAGCTTTGCGAACTTCCACTCAACAAACACGAATGACACAAGGGCAACGACACCGATCGTAAGCATGCTAATGACCATTGCCGAGTTCCATGGAAAATATGCCCCACCTGATGTATGTAAGTAAATGTTTTCGCTCACCTCATGAATTTCGAGGGAAGTGGACTTGAACGTACCTCCAGAAATTGGAATCAGTAACAAAATGACCCCAGCTGAGGATGTTAGGGATCCAGCGTAGTCGATTTTCTTGACGCTTTGCTTGAAACCTTCATCTGGCGGCTTGGATGGTAAGAAAAAATATGAAATGATTCCGACAATGACCCCCAATGGTGAAAGCATCCAGAAAAATGCTCTCCAAGTTGCCTTTTCAACAAAAGCGGCAGCGAGGAAAGGCCCGAGGACATTCCCAAGCCCCACCATCGACCCAAGAATACCTTGATACTTTCCTCGTTGCTCAAGGGTGACAACGTCAGAGACGATGATCATAGCGAGGTTCGTTATGCCTCCTCCGCCGATGCCCGCGATGCCACGGAAGATATAGAACATGGCTGCATTTTGCGAGAGGCCACACAGCAAATCAGCGAGGGATAGAAGTCCAATAGCGCTCAAAAAGACAGCTTTACGGCCAAAAATGTCTGAAAAGCGCCCATAGAGCATCTGGAACGTTGTGTTTGCGATGAGCGACGAAGTACCCGCCCATGAGATGGTGTCCTCCGCGTTGAGGTCGGCGGCGATGGTGGGTAGCGTGACGCTGATGCCATTTTGATCGATGAAGGAAACTAACAAGGTGACTGCAAGAGTTGCAAAAACCACCAGGAGCTTCTTCAGGGGGAGGATGTTCGTCTGATCGTGAAGAGCCTTCTCGGCGTTGGTTGTCTCAAGATCGCTTCTCATGCTTCAACTCTTGTTGTCGGCCGGCCGAAATGAACTGGTTAGCATCAGATATCAGCGATAGTGATGGTATTTTCAAACAAATGAAAGCATATAAAGTCGAGACATATTTCGGTGCAATCGCTAAGTAGATTCCAGTACATGAAAAAAATTTCAACTAGCAATCCGACGTCGAGAGCGAATACCAAGCGTCCGGGGAGCCAAGACTCGGATCGCCGCCGTCAAAGATTGGTCCATCGGGCTCATCTCGGCTCCGTACTCGGCGAAAAAAAAACTGGGCGAGAGTGAAGGGAGGCGAATGTCATGGTGAATGAAAACTCGGATACGTCATATCTGAACAGGGGTTTCGGCACTTTTTGAAGCGATCGTCTCCACAATCGGCTCGTTGCTTGTCGGATGATCCGATGCCGATGGTCGTCTACTAGCCTTATCATTTCGGAGGATGTCCGATGTCACTTTTCCTCCGCAATCCATAGTGGTTTTGTTGTTGATTTGGCCTTGTTATCAAGAGGAAGGTTCTCTGATCGTCTGCAAGCACTATTAACTGGCTCTTATCGGATTATCTAGACTGCAATGCAACAGTGAGGTTGAAGATGCCATCTCAAAGTGATAAGACCACTGTTACTGAAGCTCATAAATACTACTACAATCCAGATGTGCAACCTCAAATGCCGTAATGAGTTGGTATGCTGTCACACTTAAGCTCTATTTCATGGGAGAATTTAGGGTCTTAACTAGCTGTTTTATAACTGACAACAATGTCGAGAGCGGCAAGGCTTAGGAAAGCCGTCTCCTCCCGACAAAAGTTCAAGCGGTTCATTCAGACGAATGAACACCCAAGAGAAGGGCCAGCCTACTATAGTGAGGACTTGCTTCCGACTCCGCCAGGTATGTTTCCTACTCAGGTGGCTTGAAAAGATTGCAGACGAGACCTAACAGTGAGCCATCCCATAGAACACCGGACTTGGACAGCTTTGCATTTTTTCACTTATTACTTGACGCAGACGTTTTCCCCAAGCTCGTACAACCTTGGAGCAACCCTGGTCTCGATTGGTCTCGTGCGTTGATGAAGCCTGACTTATCTTAAATCCTTTCACTGACGAAATATTAGCGATGGTGGCATGGTATGCTTGCCGCCGTGATAGGCTCTTCTATTCTCAGTGTCGTCGTCATTCTCAACTCTCGTGGTGCAACTCGGTATCACGTGGGCTTCCCTGTCTACGTCCGAGCTGCCGCTGGTGTAAGTGGGGCAAAATTATTCATCGTCGTGCGCGCATCGGTTGCGATCATCTACTTCGCGACACAGTCCTTCTATGGAGGCATGCTCGCATCAGTGGCGTTGCGTGCCATTTTCGGGTCTCGCTGGGAAAGCATCCCGAACCTCTTGCCAGTTAGTGCCGGAATCACGTCCAAGAACTTGCTCGCCTTCTTCATCTTCTGGTTCATTCAGTTTCCAGTCATGTTCATCCACCCGACCATCCTAAGACACCTCTTCGTCGTCAAGTCCGTAGCGACAACAGCAGGCTTGTTTGGGGTTCTCGGATGGGCTGTTCACATGAATGGAGGAGACCTGGGTAATTTCGACTTCGACGGAGAACCTTTGAGCGGTAATGCCCTTGTATGGCCAATGATTCAAGCCATAAATAGTGTCATGGCTGCGCTTTGTCCAATTTTGGTAAACCAACCTGATGTTGCTCGATATGCCACGCATCCGGCACAAGCCACTTGGTCGCAGGCTATAGGAATCTTGGTTAGCAAAGTACTCGTCATGTTTCTGAGCTGTGCAACAACAAGCGCAGCGGCTGGGGTCCTCGGAAATAGCTACTGGAATGTCTGGGACTTGTACAATGCCATATTGACGGAGTACTGGGGTCCTGGGGCCCGAGCTGGAATGTTCTTTGCCTCAGCAGTAAGTCGTCCCCATGACCGTGTGCTTCACTAAATCTCACTGACTTTCACCCCAAGAGTATGATTCTAGCTATAATTGCGACCAACGCCGGTTCGAACTCTTTGCCAGTTGGTGCCGATGTCAGTGGCCTTTGGCCCAGATACATCAACATCGTCAGAGGCCAGGTTATTTGTGCACTTCTTGCGCCTCTATGCGTCCCATGGAAAATTATCGCTAGTGCTAGCTCTTTTCTCACATTCTTGGGCTCTTACACAGTATTTTTGATGCCAACCTGTGGGGTAAGTAAGACTTAGATCTACATGGGGCTGAAATATTCAATGCTAATGGCGCCTCAAGATTATGATTGTAGACTACTGGATCCTGCGTCGAGGCAATTTCCACGTCCCGAGTCTCTACAACAAGGCTGAAAGCTCTCCATATACCTACTACAAGGGATGGAACCCACGAGCTGTCGTCGCGTGGATTTCTGGTGTTGTGTTTACCGTACACGGTATTGCTGGAAATCTAGACCAGGACTCTGTCAACCAGGCAAGTAAGAACATGTACAAGCTCGGGTTCTTGTTGTCATTCTTTATGGGCTCCTTGGTCTACTATGTAGCTTGCCTAATATGGCCGGTGCAAGTCTATCCAACCGGTATGGACTCAGAGACGTTGACGAGTTTCGAAACTATGGCGGCATCTGAAGGTTTCTTTCCGGGGGAAGGTGTTGAAACTATTCGTGGAGTCATCTCGGCTGTCGGGGCTAACGGTGACAGTCAGCATGTTGAAAAGAGTGCAGGTGGAGAGTCTGCGAGTGAGAAATATGCTGTCTGATGTGGGAATGGAGAACACTACCGAATTCGCCGAGATTGGTTTCTCAACGGTTTTAGTAACTACAATCATTTGTTTAGTTACCAAGAGTATCTTTTTCGGAAGGGTTGTGGAAGGCATTGGTCGTCCTTCAATTGGCACTAGTCATTCCAAGTACCGGAAAGATTCTGCAGCAGCTCAAAGTTGGGCATCCAGACTGGGCTTCCGGCGTCTTGGTCGATCCAATTTGCAAGTTCGGCGACCATTGGCCAAGCGCCCTCAAACTCCCCTACACCAACGCCGCCATCTTCAGATGTCAAGAAATCCTGGAAGCTATCAGCGGCCTGTGCTGCGGCTCCATCACTCCTTCGATCCGCATTCTGCATCGTATTGCGAGTTCCCGTTGCTCTCTCAGCCCGCATTTGAGCCGACGCCATTTCTGCAAGGCTAGATTCGTTGTCTTGGAGCCTCTCCATAGCAGCGTTGACAAGGACCTCGAATGCATCACGGTACTTGCGGACCCAAGGGGCTCTTTCGCCCATCACGAAGAGCACTAGTGAGCAAGCTCGTATATCATTGGACAACGCCACCGACCAAAGAGCGTTCCCTTGTGTCCACAGACCGTAGAGCATGGTGACTCCTGCAACAAACACTGTTTGAACTGCGATGAAACTATGCCCGTAATCCAGAGTTTGGTGAAGCCTTTTGTGTGTCTGACAGTAGTCACCAGCTGCTCGCATGCAGAGTCCATAGAATGGATCCGCAGCCGATAAGATTGGTAGAAAAGGTTGAATAAGAAGTCTCAAAGCGCGGTTGTAGAGCAACAGTGCATAGTTTATATCGGGGTGTGCCTCCGGGATCCACTCCGTCAGCGAAGCCCGCCATGATTGAAGAAGCTGATATAACCGGTCGAGCTTCGGCCGTAGAGCACTAAGTACCTTATCTGTGCGGTAGACTGAGTGATGAACCTTGGCCTCTATACGACGAAGCTTGAAGAGGACTATAGCGAGATTGATGTCGTTGCCAACAAGATTAGAAGCAGTCGGTGTGTCCGCGATAATGGCATTCGGGAACTCGACATCAATCTGATTATCCGCGATACTCAAAGGGCGCCCGAGTGATATTGCAATAGTTCTTTCCAAGGAATAGACGGACCAAAACAACCTGCGTCTTCTCTGAACAACGGATAGAGGGAGATTCTGCTCATGTGCAGCGCGGTGGAGGCCCAGGTCGATAGATGTTCTCATCGCCAGGCCAATCATGTACCACAAGCCATGGCTAGAGGCGGATCGAAGGTGAAATAGAACCAGTAATGTCATTGCTTCGATGTTTTGGACGGTCCTCAACTCTCTAGCTTCAGAGATGTGTTGAAGAGCAGTTATGTATAAAGACTGGAATAGTAATGTCAACGTGCCGGCCATTGCAAGTGCTACGGGCAAAGCGCCCACATACCTGCGGAGAATAACACGATTCTCGCTGTGTTAGCTGAACCAGAGTTGCACCCATTGCGTAGATGAGATATAGCTTGAATATTCCAAACCGCTCAGCTTTGGTCAAACTTTGTGTTGGTGTCGCGGCTAGTGTGCTCCGTTCACTCTGCAACTTCCACAATTCCTCAGGTTCTATGAACGGGTATTTTGAGTGCAGTTGTGATGTATATGCCCTCAACATCCTAGTTCCCTGCTCCTCAGTTGGCGGTTCTTTGACGCTATGAACCAAGAGGCCTTCCGCTGTGATGCATCTCTGGCTTGGATTGATACAGTTGGCTTGATTACTGATGGTGCCATCCTGTATGTCTGGTAACATTTTGTCCCAGACCGTGGCATGTACCATCTCGCTAAGATTCAAAGCTAGGGACAGTCCTGATGAAGGACCAACATAGGCAGGTGCCTCCGAGTTTTCAACCGAGACATGTTCATCGGCGTTGCTGGGAGCATTATTGTCTCTATCTGACGGGGCCGGAAAGCTGCTAGCGCTATTTCCCGGCCGCGAGGTTTCTTCTGGAGCGGGGATCTGAGTAAGTTTGCTCTCCAAGAAGGCCACCCGTGCCTCTAACGCTCTCATGTATCTGCATTAATTTCAGTTCATGTCGACATAATCTTACTCATATAGCTACTTACGCAGTTGATGGAGCTTCATCAGTAACATTTACTTTGTCACACTGCGCCCCTGATTTGCTGCAATTGGAACACACAGGTAGCTGGTTGTCGCACTAGAAGAAAACAGTATCAGAAAATAAAGATACTTCCAATTTCACGGACTTTCTCGAACAATACCTTTTGCTTACGGCTTTTGCACCTTGTGCACGCAGTTCTCCCCCGCTTTCTGGGATTAAATGGCGCACTCGTAGAGGCACCCAGGGGCGATGAACCAAAGTGTTGGGCGTCGGCAGTCATCTCCACCGTCTGATAACGAACTTCGCTGTAACTACACGAGGGCCCGAAATCGATCGAACAGGCTGTGGCGGACATCCGATTTACGTGTCAGATTTATGTGCGGTGACAATACCGATGTCGCACAAGGTGGTTAATAATGTCGGACATGGTCCGTGTCTGGCTAGGATCCCTTCGGGCCAGGTCCGAAGCATGTCCGATCGGAGGATCCGATGAAACTAAACTACTGAAACTACACGCCAGCCGTTTTCGGTATTAGCTTCTACAAGTAGGGCCCCTCAGTCCTCAATTCTCCGCAACTAGGGCAAAAGAACAAACTCAAGTGATTCAGAGCCGACCATTTCAGAGGTTGCTTCAACACCCCAAGGCTGCACTAATTATCTCGGAGCTACCTCTGGAAGTCACTTTGGTCAATGTCACTAGCATTGCAAATATCTTAGATACGAAAATTTCTCTAACAAATACCATTGTGTTTTCATGCGCCCTTCATCCAGTCCTTGTTAGGCTTGTACGGAAAACAGGACCTCATGTGCTTTGCAATGTCTCGTCTTGTTGTGACCCAAACTCCTTCCTTCTCTGCAATGTATTTCATGAACTTCCTCAGTGCCTCCGACCTGCCCGGCTTGCCAATGATGCGCGTGTGTAGAGGAATGTTCATTAGTTTGCCTCCCTCTCGGTAGAGGCAGTCGAAAGTGTTCTTCAAATACTGCTCGTATGTTTCGCCAACAGAGCTACCGAATCCTGGCGACATGTGGAACTTCCCGTCGTTGCAGTCGTAGTTGTAAGGAATGAGCAGCATGCCCTCCCTCTTCTCTTCTGGCAAGTCCTTCTCCCAGGGCAAGTCGAGCCAATAAGGCACGTCATCGTTGTAACATTCCGAGGACCACAAAAACTCGCCCCCGAGGCTCTTCCAGACCTCTGGGAACAGAGATGGGGTATTGGGCGTCCCACGACCAAAGTAGGCGCCGACTGGCATCTCGCCTGAAACTTCCTGGAGCATCAATATGTTTTGCTTGATATACTCTTTGTCCTCTTCGAGTGAGTAGTTCCAGATATCTAACCATCTGAGCCCATGACAGGCAATCTCATGTCCATCTCGCACCAGAGCCTTTGCAAAGGTTGGGTTGCGCTTAAGTGCATAGGCCACTGCGTAAGTAGTAAAACTCCACCCAAACTCTTTGAAAAGTCGAATGAGGCGCCACGATGCTGAGCGGCTTCCATACTCGAAGTCTTGCTCGGCATTCAGATACCTAGCACCTTCTTTGTAGCCTCCAGATGCTCCTTTTTCCCACAAATATGGCTCCGAGAAAGCATCACCGTCCAAGATGCTTCGCTCACCACCTTCCCTGGTAGTATCATCAGCTTTAAGAGTTCTGACCCAAGTTATTCGAAACTTACTCGTAGTTGAGAACGAATGAGACTGCAATCCGAGCACCATTGGGCCATTTCGGGTCGAACCCCTCTTCGCCGAACCCTTGAAGATGATTCAGCGCCAGCGGTCAAAAATAAAGCAATAACACTCACCCTCGAAGTCTCGAGGTATCTGAAGAGACTCTTCGACATGAACCATGGTGAACAGTCTAGATTGATGCTTGACTTGGCCAAAAACTTACAGCGGCCTCGGTAATTAACAAATAATAGAGTTTCGGGATTCTAGTCTGATCTCTAGGGCGAGAATCACGAGCATTGTCTTCACATTAAAATAATCAAGAACGCGAAAGGGCGTCTCGAAATCGGCCCATTTATTTTCAATCGGGAGCCGGACTAGCTTTCCCGAAGCCATTCAGTCGTTATCGTAATGTGACAGGTATCCTGTGGGCCACATTGGGTATGAGTGGGGAGATCCTTCCAAAGATAAGCCAGTCGTCGGGATGATCAAACTGCAATTCAAGCATCGGTTCATTGTTTCCGATGCTTTGGATTGTAATCGGATACAACAAGGGCCCGATGATAAAAACCAACACGCTCGAAGATAACGATAAGACATCTGGGGAATTTCTTGCCGTGGCGAGGTGGCTTCTCTTATCTAGCTGTTTGGCATGAGCACTCCAACATTTTGAATGGCTTTCAGTGGGCTTCACGAGTTACGTAGTGTCGGGCAAAGAGAGACCTACATATTCTTCTTGAAGTGCACTGTTTAATTCGGTAGAAATACTTTTTTTTGAAACACTGCAACATCATGTCTGTCTTTTCCTTGGAAGTGGCAAAAGCCAATCCAGTAACTGGTGCAGTCCTTGATGAAAGCTTAGCAATTCTTGGAGTTTCGATGAAAGAAGGAGAAAAGGACGAGTATCAAAGACTTCTTGCCGTGTTCCATGAGTCTGTTGTGGACTTGATGTCACTTCCTGGTATGCGACACACCCGATTCTATGACCACACGCTCATACCCTCATTCTTAGATTATGTGCCACAAGTAGACGAGCAGCGGTTTCCAAGAGAAGAAGTCAGATTTCCCGAGGCTTCAGAGAATCCTTTGGGGGCTTGGGCATGGCGGTGCCGTGTGGAGGACAAGACCAAGAAGGGCGGCATGCTTGCTGGCAAGACCATCGCAATAAAGGATAACGTCGCCGTGAAAGGTGTGCCGATGCTTCTTGGTACCGACTTTATCAAAGACTATATTCCAGTCAGTCCCATCCGTATAGTGGACAAGCAAGCCACAATGCTGATTGAGCCTTCTAGAATACAGACGCGACATGTGTGACCAGGCTTCTTGAAGCTGGAGCAGTTATCGTAGGAAAGTCCGTATGCGAGAACATGTGTCATTCCGCGACGAGCAGTTCATCTTCGACCGGACATGTTCACAACCCGTACGCAAAAGGCTACAGCAGTGGCGGCAGCTCGAGTGGCTCTGGCGCGCTCGTGGCCAACGGAGATGTTGATATGGCTCTGGGTGCAGATCAAGGGGGTTCCATCCGTGTCCCGGCCGGTTGGTGCGGCCTGTACGGTCTCAAGCCGACATTTGGACTAGTGCCATACACAGCATGCGGCTCCAATGAGCCGACCAACGACCATGTTGGACCTATGACAAGAACGTTGCTTGACAATGCATTAATGCTCCAAGTCATCGCAGGCAACGATAACATTGATGACAGGTCTTTCGCTGCTCCCATCCCCGACAGAATTCCCAAGTATTATGAGTACCTGACCAAGTTGGAGGATCCGAAAGATCTGTCCGGCGTCAAGATCGGTATTCTGGTCGAAGGTATGAATCAACCATCCGTCGAACCACGAGTCAAGGCATGTGTAGAAGCTGCAATACAGGGTTTCCGGGAGCTTGGAGCCACCGTTGAAGAAGTATCAGTCCCCTTTCATTCCCGGGGGGCGGCGGTCTGGACCGCCATCAGCAAGACCGGAGGATACCTTGCAAAGAAAAATCTCGCTTTCGGCAGACGGGGTCACGTCATGACCGATTTAACCGACAAGTTCCAGACCTTGACGCAAAACCAGTGGGATAACGCCTACGTGTCGTCCAAGAACATCTACCTCAATGGAGTCTACGCGCAAGCCGCCTTTCCAGGGCTTCTTGGCAAGGCAACGAACCTCAGTAGGAAGCTCCGCGATGATTATGATGCCGCCCTCTCGCAGTTTGATGTTCTTGTGGCACCGAATTTGCCTTACATCGCTAACTCTCACACCCCCTACGATGCATCGCCTTTGGAAAAGATTGGGAAACAAGTCGGACTCACTGCCAACACCGCACCTTTCAACCAGTCTGGACACCCGGTGTTGGCGATGCCGATTGGCATGCTGCCAGTAGAGGAAGGTCCTCTAAAAGGGTCGGGAACAAAGCTACCTGTGAGCATGCAGTTGATTGGGAAGTGGTGGCACGAAGGGGACGTCTATCGAGCTGCTTACGCTTGGAGCCTGGAATATGATTGGAAGATAAGGTGAAGCAGTGGCTCTAGTAAGGATTTATACATCAGGAGCAGGAATTAGTCTCTGTGTTTAATGCAAAGCTTTCTATATTTGTCTACCTATCCAAAGAACTCTCTCAGTTAAACATGAGTTGTCCCAATCCCTTTCCCGAACTCTGCAGTCTGTAATACATGTGTTAGGGTTGAAGAACTCGTTTTCTAATTACTTGATGTTCAATTACATAGTAGGTTTTCAATGCAATTTTGCGACATGGACAACAGTGGACAAGATTCATAAAGTTAGCAGAACGATGCTGACTTGGTTGAGACTGCATGATTGCATGTGCCATTACAGTTAAGTCCGACTCTATGGAAATATAAAGCTACATAAGAGGCCACGCCTCCGGCGGCGGCAGCAAAAGTAAACGTCGACGTGATGGCATCGTTGAAAACCTGCAACACGAGGGCCAGGAGCTCCAGGGCCATGAAGTCGGGGTCCCTTAGTCGTGCGGCTTGGCCGGCGTTCGCAAGAGCATTGACCTGGCCGGGATCCAATCCCGGCAAAGCAGCAAGACCCCTGGCAAGCGTGCTTGCAAAGATATTCTGCGCAACCGAGATGCCCAGCGCCGCGCCGAACGAGTTGGAGAAAGCGATCAAGGCGTTTGCGATGGCCGCATCACCCGACCGCATCTCTGACCGCTGTACTGCAACGTAAGGAACCTGCCACGCGACGCCTAGAGCGGCACCCGATAACAGCTGGAAGCCCACGACCATGCCTGATCCCGAGTCAACAAACAGGATGTGCATCAGGCCCGCCCCGACCCAGGCGTAGGGCCTATGGTGCGATAAGCCACGGCGCGGTGACATGGCTCCGCCGGCGACCACCCCGGCCAAGGCCATGGCCCCGAGGTAGGCGAGGATGCGGAGGCCAGAGGCCGTGGCGCTCAGACCCCGGACGACTTGGAAGTAGAATGGTAGGAAAAAGACGTGTGTGAATAAGGCCGCTGAAAGCCAAGAGATCAACAGCACACCACCCAGAACGGCGCGGTCTCGCAAAAGACGGGGTGGGATTACGGCGTCGTCCCTGTTAACCCACAATGAGACAAGTAGGAAGGCTACAAGAACTTCCGAACAGACAAGGCAGCCCCAAACCCGCCCATCTGACCAGGAGTACTTTGTCCCGCCCCATTGGAGGGCTATTAGCAGACTCACCATGGCCGAAATCAGGAGAGCAGCGCCTAGCGGGTCCATTTTTCGCATCTTTTCTCTAAAAGGAAGGGCAGTGGTTGGTAAGTTCTGGCTGTTTAGTTGCGAAGGGGCAGTTATTGGTTTATTTTCGATTTCTTGGGCGGAATTGCGTGGATGACTCGCCGTCTGCACTTCCGTGTGCGGCTCAAGCGGAGGCGACGGTCCAGGAGTTCGGAACATCACCAAAATGAAGATAGCGGCGACGCCACCAATAGGTAAGTTGATCCAGAAGCACCACCTCCACGTCAGGCTCTGTGCGTCGGTGAAGGCGTCTCCTAGGGGTGGACCAACTAGAGACGCTACACCAACCATGCTGGATACAATGCCAAATAGCGCGGGTGCCCTTTGTGGGCTTGCTGCCATTGCCAGCATATTGATAGCGCCCGAGTAGAGCGCCGCCGCCCCCACGCCTGAGATGACACGTCCAGCAATGAGAGCCTTGGAGTTGGGCGCGGCAGCGCAGAGGATGGAGCCCGCTTCGAAGATGACGAGGCTGCTGAGATAAATCCACTTCACGTTGAATTGCGCATATGCCTTCCCATAGGGTAGTTGAAGTGCCATCGAAGCGACCAGAGAGGCACTGCGATACAGTCCGGCATCTTCGAGCGAGTTGAATTCGGCTGTTATGCGCGGTATGGCCGTTCCTATCTCCGCGTTGGACCAGATACAGTGGACTGGAAAGGCATCGACCTGACGCTTGTTTGTTGATTTGATTGAACATACCGAAGATCGTGTTGTCTACGGCTGCCGCAAAGGCTACCAGGCAGAGACCCAGGGTCAAGGCACCAACTGCAACGGTTTTTCGCACTGAATTTCTCTCTTGCCGGCGCTCTCATCTGTTTCGACAGTTATTGGCTTCAAGTTCGTGTCTTTGGCACTGTCAAACTCAGTGCTATTGGTATCTCTTCCGCTCGTTGACAACGTGGGGGACTGGTTACAAGTCTCTCCAGCGCGGTGTTCTGTCATTTCAGTCGGACATTGCGATAATCCTGGCCCAAGTCTCGCCTGAGCAAACGGGCATATGCTATTGAACTATGCAGCACCTTTTCGTTTCATTGTTCCTCATTACCTTACTTACAGCTTGATGAAATGGCTTTCTATGAGGGTTCCGTCGGCACATTAAAACCATAGTCCTTTTGCAAATCACCCGAATGTTACATAAATATTTGTAGTGCTCGGCCACTTCTCCCTCGGCGGTTATCGAAAATCGATCCGTGTGGGGGCGGCCCGTTGTTCCGGAGGCCCAGACCGACCTCCACCTCCATACAGGCCCACAGGGTATACCGGCATCTGAAAGGTTAATGTATCACACAAGGGGACTTATCGATCAAGTAAGCCACACCAGGTACCAAGGAATTGTACGCAGGTATGTGATGATCAAATAAGCTTTAGACTACAAAGTGGTCACACACGTGTTGCGGCTATCAACACGATACTACGGCTACCCTTGCTTGTCAAGATCTCTCTAGTCTGCGAGCTATGATCTCGGCCTTCGGGTTCCCGATCCGCTGGCTTCTGATCGTGAAAAATCTCAGGCCATCTTCCACTCCGGGACCCTCCTTCAATTTCAAATCGTTCATGGTTATCAGCTCGGCGAGTACCATTTTAATGAACCACCCCGCATACTGACGCCCACAGCATGCCTGGACACCGTAGCCGGAATTTAGCTGCCCCGGTCTGTTCAAAAGTACTGTCAGCCAGTCAAATGCAAAAGGTGGGGGATCAAGAAAGCTACAACCCTGAGTACGAGTAGCTCAGCGTCACCTGCTGAATTTCGGTACCAATATCCTTCTTCATCTTGTAAAATCTCAAACCGTCAAACTTTTCAGGGGCCGACCACCTATTAGGGTCGAGATTAACAGCGTCTGTCATGTATGAGACTTGGGCACCAACTGGGAAATGGAGGCCTGTCAAAATTGTTATCGGTTTTAAAATCTTTCTGGTTAAAGTAACTGAGGTGAAATGTCGTCAGAGACAGGCCTCAACATCTCTCTCATTAACTCTTGTATCTTACCAAGGGAGGCGGCGTGTAGCCGCTGGGACTCCTTCATAAAACTGTCCATCTTTGGGACCTGAGAAAGCCAGGATCTTTGGTCTGTCCGGTCAATCTCATCAAGTTCCTCTCTCAGGATTTCTTGGTACTCGGGGTAGAGTGCAATGTCGTAGAGAACCTGCCACAACTTGGCCACCACGATACTACGTTAGTGTCTTCAACCTGAGCCCGACCTCTTGCAGAGAAGATCGATAAACCTACCGTTTCTGAAGTTGGGTGAATTGCGGTAAAAATAAGCTGATATTGCAGTGTCATATGGAACATGATATCTTGTTGTTTGCGGGCCTCTGTCACAGTCAGAAAGTCGTTAATCATGGTTCGCTCCCGGTTCATGTTCGCTTCGCTACGACCAATTCCGAGTCTGGCGGCGTCGAACTCGGGTCTCAAACGATCTGCCAGGCGCCTTTCCTCGTGACGTAAATCTCTGTAACCTTTGACGAAGCGGTACATAAGCGGCTGTACCCACAACGGCCAGTTCTGGATGCCCCGAGCCGCCGCCCATACGTAGGCCAAGTAGGATACTTGTCCGTCAACCCAATTTTGGTCTCGAGATAGGGACTTGCCCACAAAGGCACGAGCCATGATTTGAGCTGTGAGCTGGCCAGCGGCGTAGCTGATATTGACGGATTTCCACTCCTTCTCATCAATATTCCCGTCTCCACCACCAAACAGCCGAGAGCATGCCACCTTGGTTTCGCTTATCATGGGCGCGATAAAGCGGGCACCGTTTGACACAAGTCCTAGTTTGGTGCCCCTGAGAAAGGTATCGTTATTGATGCCGAACCCGATAGCCCATGATGAGAAGTACTTCAGAACCATATGACCGAAGGAAACCTCGGTTCTGGGGTGCATACAGAGTTCCTGGATGTGACGGGCGGGTAGGAATACAATAGAGCCGTCCGCTGTCATGACCTTGAACGGCTCGTTGGGGTACTTTCATATGTTATCGACTGGCGGATACATTATGAAAGAGCGGCAACACTGCGACACACCTGTACAAGACCTCTTCTGAGAGTCGTTCCGAGATTTGGTCCGTCTATTGAAACCTCGGGGCAGTCGAATTCCCAATTGTTCATGGCTCTTGCAACATTGACTCGAGTTGCCATCCACCAGCCAAGAACAGCAACGCAGACTACATACGACAAAACCGACAATGTATACATTAGCTTTGCCGGTAATTGAGCTGAGATGGTGGCCCAGATATGGTGCATGGCACCTCTTTGAAAAAGGCTTTCCATAATGAGCTGGATGTTTTGCTTTTTAAGACTTATGAAAATAGATATTTTGATGTACGTCTGTGTGAGCTATAGGGAAAGCCTAAAGGTCATAGATTGTGTTAGGGAGGAAATGCAGTCAGTGGGTTAATCAATAAGACAACAGGGACGTCGGCTTCAAATGCACAGTCAGTGCCATGAAACATGACGCCCTGATCGGGTGATTTGATTTTCATAGATGAAAAGTTCCGATCTAACTTCTTACGCCATTTTCAATAATCATCAAGTAAATCTTTGAAAGTTAACCTATCCAGAGATTTGACTTGGGAGAAAGTAATAAGTGCTATCGAATTAGCCACATTTGAAAGTGTTGGAATAGATATTTGCGCGCATCCGTACGGATTTAACCTGTACATTAGTCAGCCGGATTCCAGCCTATATAAGCAGCCAGACGGCTGGATCTCTATCACTTAGAACCTTAGAGAAAACATACACATGCGACTCTCACCCCTACTTTTCGTGCCTCCGCAACGTACGTAAAGTCATTCCGACAGAAAGTGTTATTTCTTCCACCGAGATGTCCATCAACCTATAATATTCATTGATGATGGCGACAAAAGACATGCGTACGACGGGTGATTCCGGCCCAGAGGACAGCAAATACATCACAAAGCTCATCAGCCCCAACTTCTCCAAATTGCAGGAAGTCACTGTACTCTAGTGTCTGCTTGCGGCAGGGCGGTAGTGCGGTCCGCTAGATGGATAGTCATAGCCACCCATCGACCCAGATCCAGACCTCAATCCGAGATGTCACAAGACGGAAAGAAATCTTGCAGATGTAGACTTATCAGTATCCGACCCAGTAGCGAAGATAGGCGAGCGTCCACTCGTACTCGCTGCTCATGGTCTGTCCTTCGAGGTTTGCCGGAGATATGGCCAAACCCGCAAGTATTATCTCTTTCAGGTTGTATAGTTGACTCATTTTCCAGGATCAGTGCCCGAAAATGTGAGCCGTAATGACTAGCCCAAGGCGTTCACCAGAAGGCCGCCATCGATGACGAGCAGAGCGCCGTTCATGTAGGTTCCTGCTGCGCTCGAGAACATCAAAACCGGCCCTACAATCTCCTCAGGGCGGCCCGGACGACCTGCAGTTGATCTCAATGTCGTCTTTTGCGCTACGGGGTGCAATCCCCAACCGACCTTGTCTGTTTCGCCGGCAGCGGTTGATTTTTGGTTCCCATACTTTGACACCGTCATCTCTGAAGGAAATATTCTGGGGCAAACTGTGTTCACGCGGATGTTCATTCTAAGAGAGCTCGAGTCAATTACCCTTCAAAACTCCAGGGATGCTAAGGCGGAACGAGGAGATTGATGGGGTAATGCTGATAATACTCGAGAAAAGGTAATAGCCACTACTCACGGACGAAGGCGAGACGAAAGCAACAAGGCAAGCTTGGTTTCTATTTGAGAATTGTTTTGGTAAGTTGTAATATTCGAGTCAAAGAGCCGGAACGAGAGCGGCTGGAATGATATTCAGAGAAGACATACCGGCGGCCTTTGAGAGATCATAAGCTACTGATGTCACAGGCCTTCGTTTGTCAACGCGGCGAGAGACGAGATGATCAAGACGTTTGGATTGGCGGCTTTACGCAGCAATGGAACAAAACATGCCGTCATGAAGTAGACTCCGTTGACATTAACTAACACCATTAGTTTACTATCCCTTTCAAGCTTTCGATTGTTTACGCGAGCTTACTGCGACTGGAATGATTAAAATCCTCACTTCATTTGACCAATCAGCGCTGCATTATCGACTCCCCAAAATAGATTTGCAATTTACTCATCGATGCCTTTGAGTAACATATGCTGCACATCATCAGCTGTCGAGCGAAAAGATCAGCTGTAGCTCATATAACGGCTCACAGTGAAGGCTACCCTTCAACTGGACGGGGAGTATTTATAGCTTGGAAGACAGTGAGCTCACCATCGTCGTTGTCTTTGGCATAGACTTTCCAAAGAGTCATCACCCCGGCGCAGTTGACGAGAGTGTCGACCTGAGACGCGGATAATAGGTAAGCGAAAGCAACGGAAGAAAAAAAAGTCTCGAGGAGTATCGAGCAAAGGTGCTACTCGCGCGGGATTCGCGGGCTTTGACCTGCTCGGCGACATTCTCGCAACCAGCCTTGGTCCCTACGTCCCCTTGAACAACATGAATATCGCCACCGATTTCGCTGGCAGCCGCTTGAAGATCTTCTAAACGACGACCAACGATATAGACGCGGGAGCCGTTGAGTACAAAGCCCTGGGCTATGGACTTTCCGAGACCCGAACCACCTCCTGTGATGAGAACGACCCTTTTCTTTACCGAAAAGAGCTCTTGAATACTGAGCGATACTTGTTGGGAGCAAGACAGACTCTGGCAAGACATTCGTCTCAGCCATGGCGATTTCAACACTTAATGATGCGAGAAGAGCACGAGGGGTGAATGTTGAGAATGAGGAGCCACACAAATGACTATTTTATCCTAGATCTCAGCCATTTTGTTTCACACCCGGGTTTTCGCACATAGAATAGATTGAAAAGATGAAAATTTAAATTTTGCCATTCGGTTTTGTTGCCTAAAAAATAAATCTACCGAAAGTTTCCATGACAGAAGATGCTATCCATACAGCCATAAGAGTTTCGGGGAGTTATTACTATCATAATTAAGCGGGATAGACCTTACAATTAAGACAAAAATAAACGTTTAATAGAACAAACGCTTTCGCACACCAAAAAGAGTCCAGGAATTAACATGCCAAGGAGTAGTATAGACGTATAACCCCCTTACCGTCAGGTTAGTGTAACTAAGCAAGTAAGAAGGAGGTAGGGCAGGAGGAGTAGTAACCTACCCACCCCACATTTAAACCACCATCGCCACCACTACTGTCAATTATTCCTCAACCCCACCGCCTACCCAGATGCAGCTTTCTGCTTCACTAGATAACTCAGATGCGCTGGATTCATCTGGAACCACTTCGCTATTTTGCGACCGTCGGATGCGCTCTATATCAGTGAACATGCTGTTAGGCGACATTGGGTCCCTTTTCCTCTTGCGATGCTGCTGACTAAGTCAAGTTACCCACTTCTGGGCCACCCCCGCATGTGGGCCACCCAAAAATGCCTCCCAGCCACCCTCATCCTCCTACTTCCTCCCACTTCAAACTATTACAATATTTCTAACACTTATCTAAATCGCTTTATCTTTTGCATACACTTTATCTTATACCTTATGAGTCAATATACTGAGTATGAGGTTAACCAGGCACTTGCCGATATATCCAACGGCCATTCAGCTCGCGACGCATCCACGAAATGGGGCGTACCACGATCAACACTTCAGAATCGCCTTAAGGGTATCCAACCTAGAGATACTGCCTTTGCTGACCTCCAGCGACTGTCTGTCAGTCAGGAGGCTAAGCTGGCCAGCTGGGTGCAAATCCAGGCTGACCTCGGGCTTGCGCCAACACATCAGCAAATAAGGGAGTTTGCCTAGCGCATCCTTAATGCTATGGGAGATACCCAGCCTCTAGGAAAGAGATGGGTTAATGCCTTTATACGAAGGAACCCATCTATTAAGGTCCAGAGAAGTCGATCAATTGATTCCAGACGCGTTAATGGGGCATCTGCTGAGGTTATCAGGGACTGGTTCAAATATCTCGCCATCCCAGCGATCATGGCCATCAAACCAGCCAACAGATATAACATGGATGAGACTGGTATCCTTAAGGGCAAGGGATCTAATGGGCTGGTACTAGGCAGGGCTGAGACAAAGTCTGTACGGAAAAAGCAGCCTGGATCGCGAGCCTAGGTATCCATCATTAAGTGTATATCAGCTAAGGGCATTCCACTCTATCCCCTTGTTATATATAAGGGTAAGACAGTTTAGCAGCAGTGGTTCCCCCTGGATCTTAGTGTTACGGTCAGATATCCGACAGTGGTGGTGTCTGCTAATAGACAGCTGAGGTCGATACTCAAATAACAGTAACTGGGTCTTGTTGGCTTGTTGGTAATCTTGCTGGTCTGTTAGGCACACGGTGATCAGTCGTATACTTAGTAGGCGTAGGGAGCTCGTATAGCTTCACAACAGAAGGATGATCTAAGAGTCACTTATAGTAGAGTAAATCACGAAGTTAATTACTAAAGAGCTATAGAAGGTATCTAGTCTAGTTAGAATAAATGTCCTTATATCCTATTATTACCTTATTAGGACCGATCTCCTAGAGTCGGTCCTTAATAAGGACCGATCCTTAGTATATCGGTCCTAGGTTATAGACCGCTTATCTGTTATCGGTCCTTCTTATTTTTACGTAACCTTCCTTAGTTCCTCTGTTCTAAGAGGGGGGATTAACGTGTTCCTATGCTATCCTATATATAACCTTGTCTTATAACCGCTAGGCGCCTATAGGGCGACCCTGGTTATATTATACTTATTAGGTCGTAACATTAGGTCTCCTCTCTAAAGGTCTTACCCTTAAGACCTTATAAGTAGGTCGTCCCTCTTAGGTTAGGGAGTTATTAAACTTACTTCCTTATTTATTTATAATACTAACATTATATTAGGTCGCGTAGAAAAATTAAAATTAAAGGCAAAATCTTAGAAGATAGAGATAAAAGATCGTAAGCGCCTTATGCTTCTAGAGTTTATTAAAGCTTATTCTGTTATTACTAATATACCTTATACTTATTGTTTCTATATAAAGACCGCTTATCGTTTTAGTAAAGGTTCTTCTTACTACTAAAGTTATATTAAGGCTAAAAAGCCTTATAATAAAGTTTTAGTAGCTTCTACTTATAAGTATCCCTTAATTAGGTACGGTTTTTTCTGTCTAACCTTATTTATAGTATAAAAGTTAAATACTTAGTAAAAAGAGTAAGATAAGAAAGAGGAGGCAGCAGGTAAGAAGCTTTTAAGGCTTTATAAAAAGCTTACTTAATTACAGTCTTTAATAGCTACTGCGGCTAGCCGCTTATTTAGGATTTAGAAAACTTAGAAGCTTATTTATAAGCGTTAAGCTAAAACTTTTTGTCGTAGTATACAAGAGGTCGATAAGTCTAATACTCTAGAGTTAGTATTAGATACTTATAAACAGGGAATAGTAAAGGAGTTATAGTTTATATAGGTTCCTAATAACGTAGACTGGTCCTTATACGGACTTAGTAATAAGTTCTTAGATTTAGGGCCATTAGTACAGGCGTCTGGTTCTAAAGTATCTGTAAGTCGTAGTAGTCCTAAAGCAGCCGTTAGGAGTACTAAAGGTTCTTAACTAGTTCCTATAAGTTATCCTTATGTCTATACCCTTTCTATTTAATAAGATACCGGGTTTCTTTATTTTCTTTTTATTTATTAATAATCCGTTTAACTTTATATTCTGGTTCGTTTAATTCTATAATAATACAGTCGTTAGTATTTAATCCTTATAGTACTAGTTTAAGCAGAGCGATATAAAAGACTAAGTAGATTTTTATTATATCTAGTAAGTTAAGTTTAAAGTTAACGTCTAAGACTTTCTAAATAATTTTAAAGGGTCTAAGTTTTTTATAATCTAATTTATTACTTAGCCGTTTCGTTTTAATGTTACGTCGTAAAAGATACACGCTATCTCCCTCTTTAAAGGTTAGTCCCTTAACCCTTAATATGTTAGTATATTTCTTTATTTATGCTCTAACAAATTTAAGGTCTTTAGTAACATTTTCTTAGATTTCTTATAATTTATTATAGTCTGCTATAGCCTTTAGTGCTTATAGTCCTTATTAAGGTTCTTTATATACCGTAGGCTTAAATCCGTAATTTAGGTAAAATAAAGAGTTTAGTATACTTTTTTTTATAGCACTATTATAGGCGAATTAGGCTATTAGTAGTAGTAGTACCTAATTATCTTAGTTATAGTTAATATAGTATTATAGATACTATTTAAGTATCTAATTAATTTATTTAGTTTGTCTGTCGGTTTACAGGTAAAAAGCGGTCGATAGCTTATAATTAGCTCCTAGTTACGAAATTAAGGATTTCTAAAACTTAGATGTAAACAGTTTGTCTCTATTAGACACGATTTCCTTAGGTAATCCGTAGTTACTAACGATATATTTTAAAAATGTGTACGCTAGGTCTTCTGCCGTGCTTAACTCTAAGTACAGGATAAAGTATACGTATTTTGTAAGTCGGTTAATAATAACTAATATACTGTTATAGTAGGTTTTCGTAAGTAGTTCTTTTAACTTAGGGAGTTTAACGATAAAGTCTAAAGAGATTAAGTGCTAGGCTTTTAGTAGCGCTAGTAGTAGTTATAATTATCTATATAGCTTATACGGACTGTTCTTACTTTTCTTATATATTTCGCAGTCCTTAATTACTAAGGCCACTTCTTATTATATAACCTTTTAGTCGTAATGTTGTCTAATTCGCTTAAAGGTTTTTGTTATATATTAGTGTCTATATGCCCTAGCACCGTAAATTTCTCTAATCTGTTTAGGCGTTATTCTGCTAGTCAGGCTGGTATTAACGCGTCTACTAATTATTAGGAGTTTCTATACTAGTATAAGGTCACCTTAGTTATCTTACTTTAAGATAACACGTGTTTCTTCTAGTACTAGGACCTTATGGTCCGGTCTTCGGCTTAAGGCATTAGCTCTACCGTTTTCTGTTCCTTTAATATAGATAATTTAAAAGTTAAATTTAGAAAGGAATTTAGACTATCGGATCTGTCTTTTGTTTAGGACTTTTAATATAGTAAAGTGGGCTAGGTTCTTATAATCTGTATAAACCTTAACTTCGTGCTTAGTATCGGATAGTTAGGGTTTCTATTCTTTAAATACTTTAATAATTACTATAAGTTCCTTATTATAGATCTAGTAATTAAGTACAGGTCCGCTAAGTTTTTATAAGAAGAATACATAAGGGTGTAGTTTTCCTTCTTTATTACGTTATCTAAGTTATCTACTAATAGCGTAGTCTAAAGCGTTAGTTTCTAATTTAAAGGGTTTTCTTAGGTCTAGAATAACTAAAACTAGTTCTAAAAGGACTTATTACTTAATGTCCTTAAAGGCTTTTTCTTATTTATTAGTCTATTTAAAAGGGGTGTCTTTTTATGTAAGCTTAATAAGGGGGTTAATCTTACCGGAATATCCTTTAAGGAATCGTTAATAAAAGTTAACGAATCTAAGGAACGATTAAATGTCTTTAACGTTCTAGGGTTAGGGCTAGTCCTTTACTACCGCGATCTTCCTATTTTCTATCCTAATTTTACCGGGCGTAATAGTAAATCCTAAGAAGTCGACTCGTTAACTATAAAATACACTTTTCTTAGGTTTAACTAAGAGCTTAGCTTCTTATAGTTTCTAGAGTACTTAGTAAACGTACTTCTTATGTTCTTTAAGGTTATAAAAGTAAATTAGAATATCGTCTAGGTAAACAATAACGAATATATCTAAGAATTCTCGTAGTACGTAGTTAATTATAGTTTAAAAGGTTACTAAGGCGTTAGTAAGTCTAAAAGGTATAATAAGGTATTTAAAGTTACCTTTTCTAGTACAGAAAGCAGTTTTCTATTCTTTGCCTTCTTTTATCCTAATTAGGTTATAGGCACCTTTAAGATCTAAGGCCGTAAACTATTTTACGTCGTAAAGTTAATCTTAAAGTTCTAAGATTAAAGGTAAAAGGTAATAGTTCTTAATAGTAATATTATTAAGTTATTAGTAGTCAACGTAAAGTCGTAGTTTGCTATTCTTCTTTAGTATAAATAAGATTAGGTATCCCGCTAGGGATATAGATAGTTAGATATAACCTTTTTAAAGGTTTTTAGCGAGGTACTTATTAAGTACCTCCCGCTCTATTTCGTTTAGTCTATATATCTTATAGAACTTTAGGTGTTTGCCTTCTTTAAGCGGTATCTCGTAGTCGTATAAGCTATACTCTAGTAAGCCTGTTTCTAACTCCTTAGTAAACAGCTTCTAATACCTACGGTATTCTTTTAGGATTAAGGAGAGTCGTTCTTCTTCCTGCTAATCGTTAATAAAGGACTTAAATTACTTATCTTTTATAGGTTCGACCTTTCTAATATAAGCGACGTACCTTAGTTACTTAGATTTACTTAGGGGTTACGGCGTGTAACGCTTCCTTATAGCTAAATCGTTTTCCTATTAAAGTTAGCCTGTTCTCTAATTTATTATTAGGTTATACTTTTATAACTATAGGATTCCTAGGATAATATTGTTATCTCCTATCTTTATTATATTAAAGATAAGTTATTCTTAACGGTTATAGGTAACTATAGGGAGTTACGCTATCTCTAATTTAATAGTGCCTCTACCGTACTTAACCTTTTCTCCTTTAACGGTTTATAACTAGTATGTTTGTTTCTTTTTCTTTTATAGTATTCTTTATCTATTTACTTATTATAGTAACATAAAGTTCCCTTATGCTCTAGAATTAACTATTACGATTACAGGCTAATTATTAATCCTTACTTTAATTAGTAGGTGCTTATCGTTACTTATATCTATTAAGTAGAAGAACTTTTCCTCTCTTACCTCCTATAACACCTCTATAGTTAGCGTTTATTATTTTTTAACTGTTTACAGCTTACGACCTTAAGTCTTAGGGGGCTAGGCCTGTCCTTAACCTTCCCTTGTTTCTTAAGTTCCTGTTTCCTGTATCTCTAAGCTTCTGCCTTAGGTATATAGTATAATCTATATTTATCTGTTTAGTAATCCTCTTAGTAAGTAATTATCTTATTAAGGCACTTTATAGGGTACGCTAGGCTAGGCGTAAACGTTATAACGTTCTGCTCGTCTAGGCTTCTAAATTCCTATAGTGCTAACTAGCTGTCTAAGTAGACTTCCGGGATAGCATTAGTGCTATATCTTCTTAGAAAGAACTAGTGTTCGTACTTCTGTACTATATAGTCGATACAGTAGTCTTAAATACATTCTGCCTAGAATATCGTTTAGTATAAACGATGTTTAGGGTTTAGAATCGTATAGTCTCTAAGTCGTAAAGGAGTAGTAGACTGTATAGCGGCTTAGTGTGTACGTAGTCCGTATAGTTCGATCTATTAATTATCTTAATTAAGGTAAACAGTCTTCCTTATAATTCTTTAAGGGATATCGTCTTCTTCTTTATCTTCGCTAGAGGTGTTATTAATACTTAGGGTCCTCTAAAGCGTCCTTTAGGGTTCTATAATAATATTTAAGCTAGTGGCCTCTAAGGCATAAGATAAAGTATTATAGTACTAGTAGCTATCGGCTGCTTACTGTAGCTGCCTTTAGTACTGTAGTAGAATTTCGATAGTAGTTTTAGTAGTGTCTAAGATAGATAATTTAGGGTATACCGTAAAAGGTGTATATACTTAGTATTCTTAGATTTATAGTATCTTATTAAGTTATTCTTAGGCCTTTTGGGCTATCTTTTAGTTAGGGGTCCTTCTGCCTACTGCTAGGGTTTTAACCGTTTGTCTTTATTCTTTTCCTAGTTCCTTCTAGAGTTCTTCCTTAAGTTTTCTTAACTTTTAGAGGTCGTTTTAAGCGTTTAGGCGTTATCTAATACGTTAAATTACTAGGTAAAGAGTTCGACTTAATTTAGGCTTCTCTAGCAATCGTTAGATCCTGATAATACATACATTCTGTAAGTTACAGATGTATTACAGATTATGTTTATCTACGTTAATAGGTCCGTAAGCTTTCTAGTTCGTCTAAGTTATCTTACGGTTTTATTTAGGGGTGCGTCGCTATGGTTTCTAGGTACTTAGTTCTTTAATAGGTCTCTACGTAGGGGTTTCTTCTAAGTCGTAATTCTTATCGTTTAGTAGTAGGTATAGCCAGTCTCCTGTCTTATATCCCGCAGTAAGGGTCTTTATAGGTGGTTTCTTAGGGTACCAGCCTGCTTGTTCCTTACTGTCTTAGTGCGTAGTATAGTTATCGTTATAGCAGGCGGTCTAGGTAAGTTATACGTAGGGGGTCTTCTATGTTATACTAAGGTTTTTAGCTTTTTTAGGTACTAAACGGAATCCTTTCTTCTTAGGGCTTCTATACTTACTAGCATAGTGTCCTATCTTATCGTAGTTATAGCACTTAACGTTCTTAGTGTCTTACTTTTAGGAGCGTTCCTTCTAAGTAGTACTTAGGTCTATTAGTCTACTATAGTGTCTATAGGCAGTACTTTAGTTATTCTTTTAGTAGTTACTAGGCTATATAGACTTAGGTCCTAGTGGTACGTACTTCCTGCTAGTATTAGGTTTAGCGTAGCTAGTCCGGCTAGGTTGCCCTTTCTATTTAAGGCGTCGTTCGTATAGTTAGCTATCGATCTTAACAGCCTTCTTAACGTACTTATAGAGTTCGTTAGGTCGGTCGTCCCTAGACAGCTTGTCCTTTACTTCGTCCTTAAGTCCTTAGTAGAATTTAGCTATAAGGGCTTCCTCGCCTTAGTCTAGTTTAGACGTGATTTATTAAAACTTAGTTATATACTTACTAACTAACCCCTTTTAGGTTAGGGTTATAAGTTTTCGTTTAGCTACTTGTTTTTTGTCTATATCTCTAAAAGTTTCCTTAAGACGTTTCTTAAAGTGGTCAAAGTTTCTAAAGATTTTCTTAGTCTCGTTATCTTAGCTATCTATGCTGTTTTCTAGGTGGTCTCGCATAGTAGGTTTAAACCATACTAAGGCGTCTTTCTTTAGGAATAAGGCCGCATAATAAACTTTGTCGGCTTCTATAGTAAAAGAGCTACTATAGAACCTAAGATATACTCTGGTCCTAGTAAGGTATCCTTAAAGAGTTCCTGGTGTTCTATTAAACGGGTCTAGGTTAGGGTACTTAGCCCGTAGGGCCTGAACCGATCGTAGAGCTAAGAGTTAAGCAGACAGTTATTTGTTTTTAGCCCTTAGCTAAGCTAATATCTTATATAGCTGCTAGTTATTCGGCGGTAGTGCCGTTACGGCGGCCCTAGGTACCGGGGCAGCAGTTGTAGCCAGGGGTCGCAGAGTTACAGTAGTATTGTTAGTCGATATATTACTAGGTTTTTATACTGTTAAGTAAGTATTAAGGTTAACTTACTAAACAGGAGTAATTAAAGTGTTATAGTTAGATATCTAACAGTAGTGGTGTCTGCTAATAGACAGCTAAGGTCGATACTTAAATAACAGTAACTAGGTCTTATTAGCTTGTCGGTAATCTTACT
>LFIW01001260.1:0-46665 GCA_001625285.1 Colletotrichum incanum
GCGGAATGCACTCCACTACACAGTATCGTAGCCACCCGGCCAATCGCGGCACGCCCGGCTTCCACGCCCCGCTCTAATGTTCCCAGCACTTAACCGCGCTGAGGCCAGGAACCAGCACTGCCGGCTGAGCGTCGTGGTGGTGTGTGCCTCGGTCAGTCATCTGTTTTATCTAGGGCACCGCTTGAACTCCGGACGTGCCCGTTCACAACTCTAATGCGTCCCATGCAGTCACCCGATGAGGAACAACGTGCAGCCCAACACGTCATCCTTTTGTGGTCAGGCGCAGCGTTTTGCAATCTGGACATTGCCAGACTGCTAGCCGAAGACGGCTGTCCTCGGGGGTTGTTGACATAAGTAGCCTTGACGCTCAGACACTGACCGCTTGTAATCATCCTCTTGTCACCTCCCTCGCCCCGCCCTTTCGAACCGTCACCGTCGCTTCACCATGGATCGTTACCCTTGCGTAAACCGATACAAGCACGGCGTTGACTGCCCTGGCTGGGTAAACGTGCACGGCGCCCGCTGCGAAGACTGCGTGGTGATGAGTTGAGTATTGCTTATGGAGGAAATGGGCCCACAACTGACGACCCCAGTACAACCGATAGGAACAGTGGACCTTTGCTTGAGGTACGGGAAGTCGGATTCAACAGAGACAAAGACGAGAGAACTGAGATGGGTTGTACATAGTAATCACGATGGCGTTTCTTCTGCATCAGGCCCTCCAGTGACGTTTCGTGAGAGATCCACTTTTGATTGCTGTTGGGCCTTTGCGCGGATGACAGCAATCAGGGTATCCTGGACGGCAGCCTGATTACGCGGAGGAGCCGAGTCTGGCTGCGACCCGCTCTTCAGACCCAGTTTTGGATGATAAAGTACTCTCTAAAAAGGTGCAACGAATCATTTGCGGATGCATTGAAGTGTTGTTATATTGCAGCGGTGTAACCGCATGCCGGCGTCCAGCCCATATCTTCCCAGTCGTTACGCGTGTAGTCAACTACGGTGAAAGTGGAACGAAGTAGATTGCCGGATCTTGGCGACCGCCGGATCTGGGTGTAACCGATGGTCTAGCCACATGGCGTCCGAACAGGCTGTTGGCAGAAAACGCGACCGGGAGGTCCTCAGGCCAGAATTCGCCTCAGTGTTCTGTCGTCGGTATGCCCAATCGCTAAGAGATCGTACTGACTCCACCTACCGTGAGCTTCACAGCTGGCCCGCCTTACTCGCCAGCAACATACCGTCACATGGTTGCCTCAAGCGGGACCTTGGAAAGCGCGGGTTGCCTGAAGTAAGAAGGCTCCTTCTCTTTGGCAGCCTGTTGCTCATTTCTGGCGAACCATAGCACCCGGGAGGCATCCATGTCGAGGACGCCTTCAACTGCCCATCCCCATTGCATGACACCAGCCCTGCAATCACTTAAATAACAAACATACATCGCAGCTTTTATCGAATTTTAGTCGTTTAGCACCAAGACCTTCACGTTTCAACTTTTGACTCAGTTCGCACGCTTAGCTGTTTGATGAAAAGCGTAGAATATCTTGCATCTTGTCCAATGGAGTCCTCTAAACAAGAACACAAGCCGCGATCTCTTCACGACAGCAACGTCTTGGCTTTGACACCAGATGTTGGCTTAGAAACCCACCTTCGATACCGCACCGGGCGAAGATGAAGTTGCAGAGCTGTTAGGGCACTCGTAAGCGTTGAGTCTGGCAGCTAAATCGCACTAAGCTGACATTCTATCTATAGTTCGAGCAATCGTCGAGAGTTGGAGACCCTTCAAGTATCGCCAAAAGGCCCAGGAAATACTGTCGAGAAGGCCCAAGCGACGCTGGAGCCTGACTCAGATCCCCGCACATTACCACCAGATCCGAACAATGGGCAGGAGGTTGAGAGCCCGTCGACTCTCAAATTCCTCAATACAAAAGAGGGGGAGAGCGCTCCAAAGCCAGAACGAGTCCGCTTCAGCCTGCCGGAGAACACAGACGGTCAACATGCGAAACCCAAAAGAGATGACATAGGGTTAGAAAAGAAATATCTGTCACTCATTCCCCGCGCGAAACCCCGCCAGACTCGTGTGCCCCACAGTTTAACGTCGTTTGAAGAACGCCCAACTCAATACGATAAAGCTGAGATCATGATTAAAGAGCCGGAAACTCGACCGATAAGTCAGGAACAGCTGGTTGCCGAGGTCAAAGGCATTCATGCTGGGCTCGTTATAATTGAAAACAAATGCATCGAGGTCGACAACGAACAGTGGCAGGCCCTTGTAGCCCTGCACAGGGTGCTACTACACGAGCACCACGACTTTCTCCTGGCGTCTCAGCATCCCTCAGCCAGCCCGGCTCTTCGAAGACTCGCAAGCAAATACGCTATGCCGGCTCGGATGTGGAGGCACGGGATCCATTCGTTCCTCGAGTTATTGCGTCATCGACTGCCAGCATCGCTAGAGCATATGCTCACGTTCATCCATCTGGCATACTCGATGATAACGTTACTGTATGAGACGGTGCCGGCGTTTGAGGACACCTGGATCGAGTGCCTCGTCGATTTGGGGTGCTGCCGGTGAGTACAAGTGCCCTTCTGACCCCACCTAATCGAATCGCCTCATCTTGATTCCCTGCTGACTATAACAGGCTGGCCATCGAATATGACTACAAGGAACGTGCGAGGTGGAAGGTCACCTCGCGTCATTGGGTTTCCAAGGCAAGCGACAAAGATCCGACAACCGGGCGCCTATACAAATCCTTCGCGATATTGGCTGGCCCGAATGCTCTATTTCAGCTGTTTTACTACGCCAAGAGCCTCTGCGTTCCCATCCCTTTTCTAGATTCTAGGGAGAGCATGATGGCGCTCTTCAGCCCGCATCTCAACGGCACTCCAACGCGATTGCGAGAGATCGACGCCGCGTTTGTCCTCGCCCACGGTATTCTTTTCACTGGGACAAACAGAGATCAATTAGCCCCAGTAATCAACAAGTTCATTTGCAGCCTCGATAGTATGACCAGCACCAGCACACGTGGCAAACACAGCCTAGACAGCAAAGGGAACAAACACAGGAAACGCAGCAAACGTAGCGAACGTGGCAAACGAAAAAAGCGCAAAGACGCCAGGCGAACGAGAAAGGCTAGACGGACAGGAAAGGCCAGACGCACTACTCATTGGTGGAAGACAAAGGGCTACTACATCGCCATTGTCCTCGGCTGCGCTCTCCTGGAATACGGCAGCGAGTCGAATGTTCTCGTGCTGACTCTCAACTCTGTCGACGTCGAAGCCGAGCCAAGTCGCAGGTTCCTTGGTATTTTGGATTTCGTCGCCCGAACTCATAGCACTGTTTTTCGCAAAATCGGCGATCCAAACGTCATCCCGTACTTTCACGTCACCCTATCATGGCTCTTCAACATGTCGCACTTCCCGACGGCAATGGGTTTCCTTGAGGCTAGGATGCCCTGGAAACTCATTTCTTTGATGCTAAACGATCTCCTGAAAGAATGTCCGTCAGTGGACAGGATCGAGTCAGAAGACTTCCCGCGACCTAACAAGGAGATTACCAGGCCTTTGCCTGAAGACTTTGCGCAACGCGGGCTGCTGTGGGTCAGAAAGTACTATCCCGACGACTGGTTCACTTTTATGAAAGTTGACGACGAGGAGAGGTACAGCGAGCTGCTTTGGATGACCGAGGAGCGCCAGGACAGGTGTCTTTGGTTTGGTTGTCGCATTGCATCGTTGGGAAATTGGCTTACCTACGATAAATGCACGAGGCAATTCGGCGTGCCACCGAGGTTTAATATTGAAATTCCCGGTCTCGACGTTGTTTCTAAGACCCAGATAGCGCCGGAACCACATAAAAACCCGGAAAGCCAAACGAATGCAGCAGCGGCACAGTAGCCGAAGAGAGCCTGGTCAAGTTTGGCGTCCCACACTCCATCTCTCTCCCGACATCTTCTGCAGTAAGGTTGTCAGGCGTGTCACTAAAAGGCAACGACGACGAGCAAGTATACGGCTATAACACTTGCGCGGCTTTAAATATTGACGTCATTTGGAGCGAACACAGCGATTAGATTCATGGCAGTGCACAATGCTGGCGTTGAAAATGAGCGGGAATTGACAACTTTGCAATTGTAGCATACTACCATACAGTAGTGAATCTACTTGAAGCCCTGAACACAACGCTGCATCCTGATTTTTCCAAAACTGATGAACTTCTCTAGATCGCAATGCCAGTGTGCTGCGAGTGGTCGCTGAACAAGACGCCGACCGGTCGTTGCTGCATGACACACGGGCCCACGCAATGCGATTCCCGTCGCTTCGCATGCTGCCACATCGGGCCAGCTGATGCGGACGAGCCGATCCCTCTTGCTTTTGGCAATTCCATAGTCACGGCGAGATGTTGCGCCTTGGCGTACGTTTTGTCAACGCAACCCATTGCATACCAACCCGCCACAACGTGCCTGTCGGACGATGTCACTCTAGGCCGGTCGAGACACCGCCCATGCGCACTGACCTGTACCTCGCCCGATCGAACGACCCACTGTGTCCCTGCCGCGACGGCTCCCCGAATGGGTGCTGGCGAAAACCCGCAATTGAAGGTGCCCGCTCCGCCTGTCGAGGACCAATACAACTCCACCCCTGCGAACTCCTCCCCCACGTTTCCAACTGCTAGCGCGATTCGGCCAAGTCGCGCTAGCGAGAGTGCCAGCCAGGGACTGGAGCGGGTGGAGCGCCGCCAGTCAAGTCAATCAGCGCACGGAATTGGCCAACCAGAAAGATGGCGCGCGTGTGCCGGTTCCGAAGCTGAAGACGACGTTGCTTTTCCCCTGCGCAATGGCAGGGCCGCCTCCTTGCAGAAACGACAGCCCGCTTAGGAGCATTACCTCCCACCCCCATCGACGACCATTTCGGAAGAAAACAGTTGTCCTCGTGGGTAATTAGCCTTCAGGATTTCTACATGCCGAAGGATCCTCAGGCAACCTCAGCAATGCAAATCGTACTTGGATATGAGAGGTCGATGCGTGTGGTGACGATGGTGGAGAATTTGAACAGGTGCGTGTTGCTGATGGTTTGGTATTTCAACGTACTTACTTCCATATTAGTATGCCCTTCGACTCTGATTTTTTTTACTTGGCTCATTGACGAGCTGCAGAATTGGAAAGCAATGCCTGTCACCCAGCACAATTCGAATGCAGCCAAAGTCATGGGGCTCAATGACCCACATGAAAGCGCAGCCATTGTCGAATCGCAAATACACCAATTTTCCTTGAAATGGGATGGAAGAGGAGTTCCCTCCATTTCAATCAAGGAGAAGCAATACGTTTGCGGAAAATGTCACAAAGCGGGATACATCTTCCGGTTCCGAAATACGGAAGGAAGGCTGTACCATATCGCGTTGCAGCATATTGCTGCTGAGGATAGTCCCGACGGCGAAGATGTTGATCCAATCAACCTAAAGATGTTCGCGGATGCTTTAAGGACATTTGGCAGTATGCAACCGGTATGAGTAAGACGGCAAGAAAGCCAAGAGAATGGAGATGATTTTTTGATACAGCATAACGGGTGGCAGATCATCCACTGATCCAACGGCGTACCACAGCGCTAAAAGAGCTGTGAGGAGACCGACAAAGCATGTTGAGAATATTGAGTCAACCATGCTGAAAATGTATTAGGTGTTTCTATCGCTTTAAAGAGTTCGTGATAAAACAAGCCTCGTGACAGATTGACTGTTTAGTCACTAGTGCTGTAACGAGTGTGGGATAAGTTGGTTGTTCTATTGCTTAGTGTAATCTGCTGGTCCTGCAGTAGATCTATATAAACGATTGTTGGTTATCCCTTGTAAGGTAATCCTGGCCTGAATATGTGTTTTGACCGAGTAATGACTGTATGCGGTTAGTTTCACTTAAGCGAGGGTGTCCCTGGTTCTGTCACCTCGACACAAGCAGAGTATTTACCGTGACTGATCGCAAATTAAGGACGACAACCTGGGCTATGCAGCCAGCATGGAGTGAATTGTAGAACTTGCCTTGGGCACATCGGTCACCACCGTGTTCAACAAAGCAGGGAAGGTGCGATTGATACGTACTTACAGTGACTTGTGCGTGCGTGGCTTACATAGTACTACTGTTCCCGGGGCTGGGCGGCCGGGGGATGCTCTTACACAGCGGCAAGCTCACGCCAGGTAGGTCATGTTAGGTGTGGGCCAATGCAACATGGGCTGAGTGGGTACAGAGCAATTATCCCGTACTTTGTATCCCGCGACGATGGTCAGCACGGGCTGATGTTGGGCCGATTGAGTCGGCAGGGTAAAGGGCATAGCCGACCTGGACGCTATACCGAATCAATTCTTCTGGTGGTTTTTTCCATCACAGGGCCAAATCTGGTATAGCGGCCATTTCTTGGGTCCTTGATCTTGGTACTTTTCGTTCCGCACTCGGCGTAATAATCTTCCGCAAGCTTCTTGGGTGGAGCTATTTGGACTTGTCGAGACGCTAAACGTGGCTGAGCAAATGATGTTTTCGCCTTGTGGGTATTAAATTTGTTCGTCCACTTTCCGTCCCAGCTGCGTGTCCACCCATCTGCGGACCATGATGTCGTGTCTCTGCCTGAAACTGCGGGCGGGGGACTACACTGCCGTGGATGACAGCGAGGTTAGTATCTCCTCACTAGCCTTAAAGCATAGCCTCCTCGGAAAGATTCAGCGATTTCAGGGCAAATTTCATGAAGCATTACACCAACTTGATATCCCTCTCAATATCGTTGACCGCTACAAGTCTCAAAATCACGGACTTTACTTTAACGAAGATATCCACGATCTGGCCTGCAACTACGCCGACACCCTTCGAGAGCTTGGATTCTTTGAGCAAGCTGAAAAGTATTTACGGTTGAGAATCGATGCTGCTTCTGTGGCATCTGTGGCGCCTGCGTCTCGCTTCGTTATAGAAGCATCCTTGGCGGAATGTCTGTTTGCTAAAGGTCATCGCAAAGTGCGTGAAGCTCAGGATGAGGTTGCACTCGGAGCATGCAGCGCCCTTGAGGAGGCACGCGAGCTTTGCCTTCAACTGCAGTCTCAAAAGTCTCTGCTAAGATTTGAGCGACTTCGCACACTGCTGACGCTTGCGAAGATATCTTTCGTTCAGGGGGATTACAGCGAGGCGGAAGGTTTCTTGTCCAAGTCTACCAACCTGATGAGTAAATTTGACAGGACGAATGGGTACGCTACAATGGCGATAATCAAAACGATGATTGAAACTTTGCAACGATCGCCGGTAAAGGATGATTGGGAGATTAAGCAGCGATCAATTCAGCAGTCTCGTGAAAAGTTGAATATGCTCAAGACGTCGGCAAATGAGGGTGGTATACGGTACTAAATTCCTGGATTACGAGATTGGGAAGACTGGTTGACGTCCCTTGACGCTACTTTCCGCAGTCGCATTTGAGCCCGCGCATTGGGAACCTGTAAATGTCTATATTCTAGTAATGGCGTTTGTGTTTTGGAATTGTGCTACATTTCGTGGTCTTGTGGTGAACTTTTTGGCAGTTGTTAGGACATCTGCGATAGCTGGACTATACAACGAACGGCCTGCCAGGGACTTGAAATCGTCGACGCAAGAACCAAGGGAAAGTCCTCGGTACATTAGCGTAAGTCTTTTGCAGGCATCTACATGTTCGATCACTTCCACAAGGAACTCCGAAGCAGTTGCCTGCTAGCCTCCTTGACGAGTAGGGTGGTTATATTGACAGTGACCTAATTTGGACACTGACTCTTAATTAATTAAATCGGCGCGGGCATTAGCAGATCCTTCCTGACGTCGGAACAGAACAACGACCCCGCCGACTCCGAATAACATACTAGCTTTCTCTGAGGACGGTTATTAAGAAGTGTATTAAGGCGTTATCTCTCTCGGTGAATTGATTAACCAGGCACACGTAGAGAGGTTGATCAACATAGAGATGTCTATACAAATATATTGTAATGCCATGCTTCCCCCACGTTAGTGTTAATATAGCTCTGTTTTCTGGCCTCATCTCTCTGAACCGGCCGGGCCTGTGGGTCTAGTCCTTGCGGCCCTTCCGTGTAAGTGCAAGGCCAACGGAAATGGTAACCCGATTGGGCAAGGATCTAGACCTTAAAGTAGGTTGGGGTCAGCTTCGTTAGGACCATCGTGATCATTCAAGCCGACCCTCAAATCGGACCATGGCCTCGTCAATGATTAGGTCAAAGCCGGTCTTGTATGAGTCCTTTGATTCCTAGGTATACGCCGACCACCTCGCTAACTTTCAAACAGAGCAGGGAGGCAGGCGACCAAGCCCGTCATGTACTGTCCAAAAGCGCGGTGAGCCTTCTCGCTTATTATCTTGAAATTTAGATACTATTGAGTTAAGCGAAAGGTTTGCTTGCGCTCATAAGCGACTGATAATTAAATGAATGGTCGGCGGAACGAGATCATGAACGGTATTCAAGTTCCCAAATAGAGAGCAGGACCCGACCTCCTTCTAGAGAACCCGCGTCGGGGAATCCGGGGCAAGATTGATAAGTGAGTGACCTTGACGCAGTAGTTTCTGCGACATTATGCAGTTTCTCCTCTGGCGGCTTACATGTCACTCATCTCGCCCATGGTACCCACGCTAATTTAAACTTGTGTCGAAACTGTCGCTTGTTCGACGATGCTGTCTTTCATTCCACTGCGGGCTGGTCGCATTGGACCGGGGCCAGAGCAGCCTCTGCCAAAAACGGATTGAGCTCCCTATGGCGCCCGCGCACTGGAACACGTTCTTGGCCTACCTTGATAACTCATCAGCCAGGGTTCTCCTTCACTGCAAGGCAGCTCTGACAGCTACACGATAGATACAGGTGCAGGTACCTCGATGCGTCTGCATACCTGTTAGCTTCATAGTAGGGGAACCCATGTCCCCAAAAGTCGTAATCTGATACTGTCTTTCACGGCGGTGCAACACGCCCCTACACCCCGAGATGTCGGGCGCCTCAACATGTAGTTCCAGGTATCTAGGGTCTCGTCATCCAACGTGGATCTCCTGGTGCATCCAGCTCCAAGCACCGTACTCGCAGCGGCCCAACTGATGAACACAGCTTGTCTTTCGTCGATTTAGAGGGTTCAGGTTGGGCCCCTGGTCCCGATGCTTTTTGCTTTTATTGGCTGATCACCACTGCTCTGGACAAAGGGATGGCGATGTGCAGCCACCGAGCCTGTGCATGCATTGAAAACCAACAGCGAAAGCCTGGTGCACTGAGTTGTACAACGTCTGGCACCACCGTCTTCCGTCTTTGCAACCAAGACAGGTTGAGCCTTAGGGGCACCATCCTTCGGCTCGCCCACGCCCACTAGAATGACGAGCCGTCATTCCGATGAACGTGCCCGGGCGACGCAAGTGTATGCAGCCATTCCCAAACCACCGAGGGGCATTGCATGCGTGAAGCATTAGGGTACTGGGCGGTGTCCGAGTGAACATAAGAGCACCGCCGGCTGCGCGATGCGTGGTGCGCGAGCCATGAGGTTACCTGCCGCTATCGCTCAAAAAAATGAAGCTTAATCTAAACACCGTCTATGCGGTCGCTCAGCTGTTTGTGCCGCTTGCGCTTTACCTTCTGTTGAACCTGCTTCCGTTTTTCCTATCCGGTTATTCAAACCTGAATTTATATCGCGGGCCGATCTTTTGGGCTGCCGACCAGCTGCAGAAAATCCTTCTCCAACCTCTGCAACTGATACTCGACCAAGCCGGGTTTGAGGCCTTGAACAACCAACCAATCGCCGCGCAAAACGACGGTCGAAAATTGGTCAAGAAAAGGTCTATCCGCAAAGTCGATTCTGTCAGCGCTGTTGTTAAAGCCACTTTAAAGGGCCCACAAATTATGGGTACGATGGTGCTGATCTTCCTGGAACTCAGAATCAACGTGGCATTGGCCGTTTGCACCGCTCTCGTGGCCTTGCTAGTGATGGGGATGATATGGTGGTTATTCCTCTATCCTTACTCAGTCGAGACCCAGGCAAGAAAAGAGAAAAGGGATGATGCTTTGTAAGAGGTTTACAGCCGCTCGTAAACAGACGACTGACCGCGATGAAGGGAGGCGTCAGACGAAGAACGAGAACAGCGCCAGAGAGAGTATACCGCCTCCCTGTTGAAGCGGGCAGATGCCTTGGCGATATGGACGCTGTTTCGGATTTTCTGCTTTTGCAGCTCGTTTACTTTTGTGTTGCGACGATCCCCTGGCATGACCCAGCTGTTGGACCGCTTTGGTCATTAAATCGCCTCGCTAGACGACGGGTGTGACAAAATAGCCCAGAGCTCACCAAAAGCAACGCGCATCATCCAGGCAATGAGGAACTCCGAGGGCGTCAGGGAGCATCTGATAAGGGCGAGTGCAAGAGTGGCAAGCACCAACTCTTGGATTTCGAGACTCAGCATCGGTGCTGTCGCGGAGGAGTTTCGCTCCGCGTATACACATGTTCGGTCTAGAAGTCTTGACCCGGTGGCATTCTACGTGAAGGGCATGTATGCGCACTTCAGGACTCGCTCTTCGTCCATACAGAGGAAGCTCAGGGTCACGGGCAAGCCGCTCTCTGAAAGACAGGCACGTACAGCTATTGGATTTCGTCATTCGAACCAAGCTGATTTATCACTATAGGAATTGATGGAAGGGAACAGCGTCGTTGACTACGGGACGCATGGGCGAAACTTGCACGAGGTTTTACCTTCATTTTGTCGGCCCAGTGGCCACCGGGGATGGATACAATACATGCGTGATAAGATCGCTGTGCGAAAATGGCTGAACAACGGCGCCTTCAGTTTCAAGAACCTTCACTGTTCTGAATCCTGCTTCGCATGCGCAACTTCAACGGATACATGGCATGTGTTCTGCCGCTACTGTGACAGGATCCTGTTCGGGAGCGGTCCGCAGTAAGCGAATATGCCACAACTAGGAGCGTTTTAACACACACGATGGGCTGCACGGCCAGGTAATAACTAGAAATACATGTTCTTTCTCCTTGGCTTGGTGTTAATGCTCTACTAAGGGCTGCTTACACCAAGACATCGCAGCGGCCACGGGGCACGCGGCCATAGCGACTAGGAGTGCGGCGACTGCCTCGTAGCGCGCTGACGGATGGGTTTCGACCTTGGAGACTGTTTGCTCGGCGCAGATGCCTAGGCATCGGACGCACATGATGCGGTCGAAGCTGCCACTGATGCGCCGGAAAGTGCGGACGATGTCGGACAGCACGGTCCACCCGGAGCCGACGCACTGACCTCGGCGGAGAGGGCGCATCGTCACTTCGGACCCTCGACCCGTATCACTGAGCGCCGCTCAGAGGGCTCTAGTGTCCCCCCAAAGCTGCAACCACATCACCCAATATCTTCTTTTAACGTGTGCCTGTCCTCCCCTCGATGAACTGCTTCGCTTTGGTCAATGGGAGACTGAAGACGCCGCCCGGTCCTCACGGCGGCAAGCTCACGCTAGACAATACATCATAATATCGATTTGTATCTTGGAGCCCCGAAGGAATTAAAGGAGTCATGACTTCCAGGATGCGATTGCATTCACGCCAACAGCATACTTTTGTGCCCATCAATCCTCTCCACACCTGCCGTTCAAACTCATCTACATGCAGCGAAGCTTTTCTTCTGAAATGTGCCCGTCTCTTACCCTTCCTCTCTTCCCGTGCAACTGGAAGGTTCACCAGGAGGTCAGAATCCAAGCAGCTAAATTCACCGGGGTTACAATGTACGTTTGCCATGCACATTACGGTGTCGGCCCCTGGGCCTGTGAGACTGGTAGTTGTAATTTCCTGGTGAGTGCCAAGCTCGATGTCGTTGGACCGAAGTCGTAGACCAGCAATCTATGTATCCTTCTGCAGACCTCGTAATGGTTACCTGATCGGTTTGGCCTCATTGTAAGGTCACAACAGTGTCTTGTTGTCACAAGTCGTCACCTTCCCGTCTTGAATCATCACACCAAAGACGCTTGGGTACATGTCCAAATCGCCGCAACACATCGCGGCATCAGTCAAATTTGCCTGTACGCGCCATCCAAGTATTCTTTCTAGTCTTACTTCTTTTTACAAATTCCTCTTCTCTTGAGCATGTCCAAGACCCATTCCTCCCTTCCGCCCTGGTCCGTACAGGAAGTTGTGCATCAGCCACCGCCGTCCAGTTTACCAACAAATGATCGGCTGCCCCCCCCACCCCCGAGCTGTACCCACAGCTTCTCGGCCAGATTTGAAGTTCTTGTTCTTTGCTCTTCTGGCTATATCAATACAAACCTCTTCAGCTCGGTCATCCGACTCTCGGACGTCACTCACAGTAGAACCCGTGCTTCCTTTCCTGCCAACTCTCTCATCAGAAGAGATTTTACCCTGGAACAGTAGTTCACTTCCTTTCTCCGCCACTTCAAGCCAGGGAAAGCATAACGTATGCTACTGTCATTTCTTCGGTTTCTTCAAAAGATACAGTTTGACCACCTTTCATCACTCGGAAACGCAATAGACGCTACCATCGTACCTCCCAGTAATACTGACACAATGACAACGAGTGTGCCGCGAGAAACTTTGTTATCGGAGCAAGAAGAACTGGGACCACTCAACTTGCCAGAAGTATCGTCTACGGTGGACGTCCTCATCTACGGGACAGCACCCGCTCCGTTCTCCCTACTCGCAGGACCAACAACAACAATGGGATCATCGTCATGCCTGCCGTCCTACAGTCCGCCTCTGTCAGACCACGGTTACCAAAGCGGGTATCCCCCCATGGCCCCGGCCTACAGCATGGGTGGCATGGATTTCTCGCAACAGTTCCAACAGCCAACGAAATACGGGTATGTCAGCCACGAGATGGGGAAGGGGTGGAAGACATTAAACTGATAAGGGACCAACGCAGAAACCGACCGCAGATGTCCATTGGACAAAACCCGAGCATGATGTACGTCGTAGCGCCCTCGAAGGGGGGCGGTCCCGGAGCCCCGGACCAAGGGGGACACGTCAGGGTGTTGGAGAGCCGTCCCAAGCCTCAGTGCTGGGAGCACGGCTGCAACGGGAGGCAATTTCCGAAAAATAACAACCTCCTAAGGCACCAGAGGGAGAAGTCTGGCCAGGCTGCCAAAGCGACGCGCCCTAACTGCGGGGCCAAGTTCACGAGGCCGACGGCGAGAAACGGCCACCTCCTTCACAACAAGTGCAAGCAACAGCAGCGCCAGAATATAACTTATAGATGTCGGTTCGGGCAGCTTACATGGGATTTTGAATGCTCATACATGCTTAGGACCAACGATCCAACGCCGAGTCACACAACTGGAGTTTCTAAGATATTGGTACGACTTGCAGATGTAGGATTTTGCGCTTGTGTCATTCTTTATTGCTGGTATACATGGTGCTGCTCACAAGAATGATTATAGGCAGTTTCTCAAATCCAATCTCATTGATGCGAATAGTCACGAAACGGCGTATGACACCAATGTGTCTGAATAATCATGGGTGACAGGCCATTGCGCATCCACAGCCTGAGGAAACTGGCCGATAGGGCTGTGCGGGCCTGCTGCGGACTCGCACGCCAGCTTTCATCTCAGTGAAGAGTAAGAAACAACAGTAGGACTCACTCAGCCTAAATCGTCACAGGCTGTCCTCTGCTGACAAGAGGGAACGGCATTCGGGGGATATTGGCTAGAGGCGAACGCGGAAGCAAAGCAGCGTATCGTACGAGGCCGAGATCGTTTCTCAAAATCATCGCGGCCTCTGCTAAGCGCTTGCAATCTTCGAAGTCCCCTAGCTGGGGCCTTATGAATGGTGATGGGCCATGTCCACTTCCATCTGACGTTGGTGAATCCAGAAGAGACAGACCGCCGGGTGCAGAATATGATGGGATCACCGGCAACGTGATCTCTGCATTACCCAAGTCAGGCACGGAACGACACGGCGCGTGGTTGTTCCGGCCATAAAGATTAGCGCTTTGCGAGTTCCCTGGTTCCTCGAGAAGCCTAGGGAAGTATATATCTAAAGAAGATCGCCGCCCTCATTCATTCTCGGCAGCTAAGTAACGAGGAGACAATGGCGGATACCGAAAAGAACAACAAGGCCAAGAGCTGGATGTTTTCAGTTTATGCTCTAGCATATGTTCAAGTTCTTATTCTGGTCTTCATCTCTTTCTTTCTATCCCCATGGGTTGGTGCCCATTTTCCGGTCGGGGGAGCACTTCTGAAGCCCATGCTGCTGCAGCTTGTCGAGGACACGAAAGAGTCCTTGATGCTTTTCGTCCAACCGCTCCTCGATGCGTTCGTCTCCGATACTTTATCCCGTAATCCCAATCCTGACGCTTGAGCCTTGAGCGCGAAAGCCGATTCGCTTACTGCAGTTCTGAAAGTTTGGACTATCAGGTTCCCTTCTTTTGTCGTTACGATGGCGTCAACCCTTCCGATGCTCGCGATTCCAGTCACAGCAATGGTTTAGTCCATTTGGTTCTAGGTCTTCTCTGATATTGCCATCAGACTACAAGCATCTAAGACGGCAAGAGACAAAGCCTTGTGTGTAGCGACACTGCTGCCGGCTGTAGAAGTGAGCTAGCACTGTCTAGAAAGAGTTAGCCACAGACAAGAACCAGCGCCAAGCGGAGTACCTTGAGACGCTATCGCAGCTCACCCTAGAGTTGGTCTGCTGGAAGGTCTTACGTACCCTCATCATTACTGCGTTCATATTGCTCTTGAGTCATGTTCTGGATAGCACTTTAGTAAATCGCCTCATTCATAAGCTGGATTCACTAGATTTTATCAACTAGAAAGAACCATCTAGTCGCACCAGGGCGTCACAGATCATGAACGTGGCGGTCAATAAGAGAGAAAAAGATCCAGACCACGAAACAATAGTGGGCACCGTCAGCAAGCCATTAGCTCACGCAGCAGATGAAGATGACAAGGCGTTGATAACTCCACGATCGGGAGATATCAACGCCAAAACACGGACAGTTCCTCCAGTAACAGAGGACAACGATGGACTGCTAGATCCCACAACGGAGGGCAGACCCAGCAAGCTATCAGGTCTTCAAGAACGTCCAGACCGTCAAGCGACAAATAGCACGATTAGTGAGTCACCAGATTCTCAAGTAACAGAACACCAGGCTGGATTGGCTGCCAGATTTGCTCAGAAAGCATCGGGGGTGAGGATTATCTTGGCTGCTTTGATGAGAGCGAGCTGTAAGTCGGGTGTTTAGCCGCAAGGCTCAAACTGAACAGTCGACCGTCCGAGACGAGTTCAACAGCAGAATCACTTTCAAGCGAGTGGAAAGCATCGAGGCAACTGGACGATCTACAGTTTATGGCACAATTCAGACTGATGCTCCACAACACGGACAGGACGTCGGAGAGCACGGACCACCTGGAGCCGAGCAGCCGGAATCATCCAACGCCGAACCGCTCGGACCTGATGCGTCGTTTACGGCGCATCCCCCGCGACGAGGCGAGGCGCCAATCACTGCGAATTACTAACACAGGGAACCGGGCGTTGCTCAGAGGCGTCTGATGTAATCTGAATCGCCATTGTCCTGTCGTTAACGCATGGTGGTGCAAGAGTGGAATGGAGTAGGTATTATGCTTGTGCCCATTGAGGGGCAGCTCAAACGGCGCGGCCGAAGGGTCTCTCGCCGCCCATTTTTGCACGGCTAATCATGGGGTTTGGTCGTTGTTACTGTCGACACAACTGCTCCATGAGTGGTGAGCTATAGCTTCCGGGTTAGTGACCGGTGAATCTCACAGCGTTCGGATGCTTCGCTCCTATTTCTTCATTCAGTCACGCAATTGTGTGCTTATGGTGTATGCAGAGGCAAGGCTGAACGTGTTGAGGAATAGTTCTATGCTCAGAGAGTTTTTGATTGGAAGATACCCCTAACAGGATCGTAGGAAGTGTTCTTTTGCATTGGTGCAATGTACCCCGACCGTCGATGTTCGGGGAACGCAGCCTGGTTGTCTTCCAGACCATGAGGAACAAAAATTCGAGCATTCTTACGAGGATCGCTTGGGATTTCCGCGGGTATAGGTATTTCTTCTCGAGTATTTTGTGATTCAGAAAGCCCTCCGTGCTTCACCGACTCGATGGGAGAGCGGAGGGCAAAGTTCATCGACAAAGAAGACGGCCCGAGGGCCGGAACGGCCAATATCATTTTTTCATCGCTGAACCTTGCAACTGAATGATGGAAGCCAGGCAACAGTGTCTTTTGTTCGAATGGTAGCGCCGGAATGTTGACTTCTTCCCTCAGTGGGACACAGTTGTGAAGGTTCGTTGTGCCGCGAGTGTCGACTTTGATGGCCTGAACCGCCGCACTCGTTAGCATGGACCGAGACAAAAGTATGGATTGCCTTACATTTGTTTTTAGAGGATTGCTGAAAGAAAGTTCTCCGTTTTGGGTGGGATTTTCCAGACTTTGTGGTAGATTTTGGCTGTTCTCAAGACTCCAGTGAAACAAGAACCCGTTAGGTAATGTCTCCTTTAGCATGGGTATTGCTTCCATTGTCAAGGGCGGCGTCGGCGTTGCTCGCAGTTCCGGCTCTGGCAAGTGTTGTTCGTTATACTCGTCTGGGAACTCGTCTGCCGATAACGCCAGAGGTGAATACACATTCCAGCCTCGGGATTCCAGCATCTCGGCTATATCCCGTTCTAAAGGCGATGCCCCCTTTAGGTGCTCTTTTGAGCCATATTTCGCACGCCGTTGCACCTTAGTCACTGTCCAATTGTTTTTCTCGAAAAGGCTGAGCACTTCGGCTTCTAAGGTGATAGCTCGCTGGCGACCCACGGTCTTAGGGACGCACTTTCGGCTCAATCTGACACAGTTTTCGCAGGGTCGATAGCCGTTACAGCAGAGGTTTGTGGCGAAACAGTTCTGGCACGCCTGATGCTGTTAGTGTGCTTTCTTTGAGCTGCAGCGTCTGCTAGCTGCTTACCTCATTGCCTGTTCTTTCCCTTCCCTCACCTTGACTTCGTTGGGGCTCTGCAAGAAACATCACCGTTAGAGGGTTTTGGATTTTTTCGCCACCCATGTTTGAAGGCAAAAGAAAACGCGTGGGCTTGTCCATGTGAGTGGTTCGATAGGATCGTTTTGAATTGGATGTCGTCAGCGAGAGAATGTGGCTTGCAAATATTGCAGAGGAGTAAATGGCAGGAGTGTGTATGACAGTAGCATTGGCTTCTTGTCTGTGGGCATTGGAGAAATATGGAAGATTCAGAGAGCTTCCTGCGCGGAACGCATCTTTATGTGCGAAGACGACGGGTTGGATGAGGACTTGCAGCGGGCTACTTCACCCACGAGTACGTGACGCGTACTGATCGTCTCAGAATGGGCCAAACATTGTTCTATCGATCACGGGTGTCGGTACCATGAAGCGGCTCCTGGCTTTCCCAGTTGGCCAGGGAGCTGGCGGGGAGTGTTGGAACGGTCGCCAGCAGGCATCTAGGCGGATTTACGGTGCAATGAGGTGCCGTCGGGCGTCGCGAAGCGGCAGGCAACATGATCAAGACGTGCATCCCTTCCTGACGCACCACACATCGCCGCTGTCAACCTTCCGTGTTCAGCTTCTTCGAGGTATCTGTTTCTCTCTTACTCATGCCGGTGCGAGCCTCACCGCGGGAAAAAGCGCGGATCATCAGTGGACGCAAAGGGGAAGTGGGGTTATTTCCAAGTTCAGTGACGCCCTCCAGGGCGTGGTGGGCTTATGCTCCTTTCCAGGGGCCAAAGCACCCGCTGTGCGAACAGCAAGCGGCCGGAAATGGCGGTGCCTGGCCCGTTGTACTCCACGGAGGCTAATCTTGCAATAGGACCCAAGCCTGCTGGCCTTGGCCATTCGCCTGTGTGTACGCAAGTACAATGTACGTCACCCACTGCAGGGCTGGTTGACCATGGCGCTACCCCCTGTCGGCAGAGCAGTCGGGTTCCCATCCGTTTTCCGGCACAGGGGCTGCCACCCGAGCTCTGCGCGCCCTACTTAGTGCACAGCAGATGCCAGCGCGCGGATACATACACACCAAGGGGTGCTTGACGTCGTACGTCAACTCGCTGAGGTGTGCAATCATTGCAAGAGATGACTGCAGAGCCATTTCCCTCGAGGGATATCTGACCCATGCAGGCGGATATCACCACGAAGTCCAATGCATGGTCTTCCCTTGAAAAGGCCAGCCACGTTGAAGCAACCGTCAACCTAGTACCCTTCCGTCACTGGCGACAACCTGGCCAACCACCAGCAGTTATTGTCCATCTCCCACTACCACATCCAGAGAGTTACTTGCTTGGTGGAATGGTGTAATCAGACCGGCTCGCGATGGAACGCTCGTTCGTCTCCCATCGGTTGCTCCTCGAATGCTACGCCTCCTCCCCTACGAACGCCTTAACGTCAGTCCCTCTCGTTTCCCGTCTTGAGGCGTGACTTGCAAGGGGTCGTTTTAGGCAGCTGCTAGGCAAAGGGGCAGTGGCTATAGGACTTCTTGAATTCTCTCGTTGATCTCGGTACCGCTATCGTATATCACGACCGGGGGCTTTGGTTGGATTCATTTAGGCTTTCATTGGAATCGGGGAACGAACAGGCCGCAACTCGGCTCCTCGCGGTCTATTAAAGCACGTCCTTACAGCCGCCACTCATGATACAACGACCCTGACAGCTTCTTGTTCATTTTCTTTTATCCTTCGAGACTTGAATCACCGCTTGTTCAATATGGATAGGCATAGACATTTCGACATATTGCACGTTTCGTGCGCTGTCTTGGTTTTGTTTTCTTCGCTGGTACTGCCCCTTTCCAAACAGCCTCGTATTGCAATCATCGCAGCTACTTCATCCACTCCACTCCTGGGATTGCTCCTGGGACTAATGCTGGGACTGTATGTGTTCGAGGCTGTCACCGCATTTGTGGAAGCGGCGAGACATTCAGGGCTCCCCGATGCCTTGCCCGTGGCTTCTCCAATTATCTTTGCCCTGGCGTACGTTGTACAGCTAGAGAGCCTTTGCTACGAAGGACCAAAGACATTCTCGCGCGTTCACTTGGGGGCTTGGATCATTGGTTTCTGGCTAGAAAGCATCAGAGCGATAGTATTGCCAGCCAGCAAGCATCACTCCTTCCAACCTTACTTGGCCAGTTCGCTAGTCACTGCAATCAAATGCCTTAGTTTCACCGCACTTTTTTTGCATTTCTTGAGAGGAAGGTCAGGCGGGGTTGAGAGCATACCAGAGGGCGAAGAACACAACAAGTCTGCCCCTGTCACAGAAACCAACGCCGCGGCCAACCACAAACACAGTAAATTCGACCAAGACGCACATGCGGAAATGGCGGAGCTTGGGGGGTGGTGGCCATGGGTCAAAAAGTTCTCCATCTTCTGGAAATACGTCTGGCCGGTCGGCCAACCTATGATGCAAATCGTCGCCATCTCCTCGATCCTGCTCGCCTTCGTCAACAAAATATTGACAGCCTTATCTTCGCATTACCTCGGCCGTCTTGTCACTAAACTATCAGAAGCTGTGGAGAAGCCGACGCTTCGAAGAGCTGAGGTTCTTCCACCACTTCTGAGATTCGCCATCACATACGCTTTAACCACCGACGCCGCCATTCCGACTCTCCGAAGCGGGCTGTTTATGATCATCAATATTCATCGCGAGCAAAACATCCGAGGCGCAATTCACGAAAAGATCATGAGTCTCGGGTTCTCTTTTCACAATACAGTCAATTCAGCAGACACCATCAGAATTGCAAACAACTCCAAGGGATTCTTGAACGCATTAGATACCGTCTTCCTCGTTCTTGCACCGAACATGTTCATGCTTATGATTCCGGTTGGTTTTTTGGTCTTACAACATGGGCCGTTTATGGCCCTCATTCTTCTTTGGCTGGTGGTGTGTTACTTCATCGGCCAAAGACGTTCGGCCAAGAGGCTCCCAAGAGAACTTGATCGTTATATGGCTCTTCGGAGGGACATGGACGCAGATTGTCTTGAAAGCGTTCGATGCTGGGAGACGATCACGAGTGATGGTAAGACGGCCGCCGCAATTGAGCGACATCATTCAAAAGTAGCCGAATGGGTCAAGCAGTGGTTCAGATGGCTCACCCCTTACTACGTCGGTCAATTTATGACTGGTATGGTTCTTATTGTTATCTTTTTCTTTGGGCTGCTACTCGTTCTCAACGACTTCTTCAACAAGAGGGCTACCGCTGGCGACTTTGCTGCTTTTGTAGCGTACTGGAATAACATCATTGTGTCTCTAAACAATTTCAAGGACAACAAAACAGACATCATTGAAAAGCTACTTCAGGCTACTCGTGGAAGGCGTCTCCTCGAGATGCCGGCCCAGGTCAAAGATGCCCCAAAATTCGAGTTTCGAGGCGGCGCGATACGTTTCAACGGCGTCACGTGTGACTACGGACACAAAGAGGATGCTGTGTTGAAAGACCTCGATCTTCAGATTGCAGCGGGAACAAAACTCACAATCATCGGAGAATCGGGATGTGGCAAGTCAACATTGATGAGACTACTGCTAGGGCTTCTTCAACCCAGCAGCGGGCATATACAAGTCGATGACCAGAGGATCGAAAACATCGATATCATGTCGTGAGTCATCCTTTCTACAATTTCCATAAGCCTCAAAACTGATCATTCTCCTCAGGCTTCGGGCTCGCATTGGATTCATTGGACAGAACACGAGTCTTTTCGGGTGCAATATTATGGATAACATGCTATACATGAATCCGGATGTCACTGAAGACCAGGTTTTTGAGGCTTGTGAGAAAGCGTGTATCCATGATGCTATCATCAACCTTCCGAACGGATATAGGACAAAATTAGGAGCTGATGGACAGTAAGTTGCCGTTCGGAAAGGGATTCCAATCTCCGTTGGTCTCATCGCTAATTCCTTACCTTAGGGCATTTTCAGACGGCCAAAGACAAAGGTTGAGGATTGCACGCATGTTACTTCAGAATCCTAATATCATAGTGCTGGACGAGGCATTGAGTGCCCTGGATGGTGAAACCAAAGCTTCTGTTCAAAAGGCCATCCGCGAGGAATTCAAGAACAACACTTTGATCCAGATTGAGTGGGTCCCCTAACAGAAACTATTTGCACGTCTATCTAATTCCACTATATAGGCATGATTTTTCTACTACCGAGTTGGCGGACATGATTGTCGTGTTAGGAACCGGATGCTCAGGAAAAGGATGTTCGGTTCTCGAGCAAGGCACTCACGAGTCCCTTCTAAGAAAAAATGGTCGCTATGCCAACTTGTGGAGAAAGCGCGTCGGAGGAATCTCAGACAAATAGTTCATAGGCGCAGTCATGAGTTGCTTAAGGGAAACGTTTGAACACCTCGAACGTGGGTGGCTCAGACCAAGCCCGGGGCATCTAGTCTTGAAACACATGGATCTTGACTGATGGATCACCGTAGCTTGAATGAAACTTCGTTACTGGTGTCCAAGACACTCAAGTAGGATCAATGCCACAGCATCTGGAGCTGCAGGATCGTCCGCGGCACTGGGTTCTCTCGCAGGTCAGGTAGTGCTTTTCCTGAGGGTTAGTGACGTCCTCTTGGGCATGTTGGGCCTTCTCCTCCTGTCCAGAGCCCAGGGCACTTGCTGCACCAACATCGGTAGCCCGGAATAACCTTCGCCTGGCCCGTTGCACTCCACAAAGGGCAAATTTGTATTCGGAACCCCGTCCGCTGGCTTTGGCCAGTCGCCTGTGCGCCCGCAAGTACGATGTACTTCGCCCACTGCGGCGCTGGTTTGCTGTAGAGTTATCTCCTGTTCCTGATGCAAAATTCGGGCTCCTACCCGCTTTCCGGTACATGGGTCTGCCAGAACACAAGAGCCTCTGCGCACCCTACGCAGTACACTGCAAGTGAATACATGCACACCGAGAGGTGTTCTAAATATGTCCCATGAGTGCATGGACATCGAGCGACTTCTCTGGAAAAAGGCCAGCCACATTGAAGCAAACGCCAACCTTTCGGAGCTGCATGGGGCTGACAGCCTATCGGCTCCGCCGGTCACCCCCCTCCGCGACTGGCAATTGTTAATTTCCCACTGCTACATCGATTGAGTTGCTTGCTTGGCGGGGTGGTGAAATTAGACTTGGCACAGTACCTCCCTTGTTTATTCCGAAGCCACGCCCCCTCCCCTACGAAAGTCGCATCCCAGCCCCGGCTTCGTTTGTCAGCCAGCCGCGGAACAGCACCGTTTGAGATGGGTTGGGCCAAAGTATTGACCTGCTCGAGGAAGTCGACGCTTGTAACTGCAGGGCAGTTTCGGATACGATCTTTGCAGTATATCAAGGTACAGTATGATGCAACTGTCATGATCCACTTCAGGCAACCGTCAGCCAATATGGCAACGGCTATGAGGCTACTTGAATTCTTTTACTGACTACCGCCCATGCTGGGACGTGCTGCACGACAATCTTAATAGTCTGCACCTTGCCTCAGCGGTTCCACGGCCGTATAAAAACGCCTATCATGCATGTCAACCTCCCTTCAGCTTTCGTCTTCCCGTTTACCTACACTACGCTCCGTGCTCAGTAACACCTCATTTGTCACAATGCTTGTAACCAACAATACTGAAGGCCATCGCCAGGTAGGACGCATAATTCCCTGTACGTCAGAATCTCGAAACTAATACACGATGTTTAAGCAGTGTTTTTTTTTGCCTCGTTATGTTGCGAGTAAGGACTGCACCAATACTACTTGGTTCATGATAACACAGATTCGATCCATCATATTTGTCGGCATCACTCACGATGGGAAGTTCTATGAGTTTGCCATTCCACAGAGCATTCTGCCCTTACAATACCCCTTTTCCATGCTTTTTCGCAATGAGCCGACATATGAACTTGGCTTGCCACAGGAGTGGGACATTCGACAACACGGCTTCGAAACAGCAACAGTCAAAGCATCAACACAGCTCCTTCAGACCGCTTCCCAAAAAATCTGGGAGATGGGAAGTCATGAAATTGCAACATACTTCACTGCTCGTTGTCAAAGTTGGCAGTTGCCTGGGGTTTTGTGGGCCCTATTCCGAAGCGATCTACGTGCAAGTGGCATTTCCGTATAGTGACTTCATCCGCGTTTATGACTAACGTATCGCAGAACTCTACAGACAAAACTCGCATGATGTTTCTCCGCACCCTGCTTGTCGTTGGGTTCACACTCTCCACTTCTCACGAGAACCTCAGAAACCTTGATCTTACAGTCTTGGATCAGAAGCTGCACAGGCTTTCAGAGTCAGTGACTACAGGTGATTTGAAGGAAGAGTTTCATCGCATTGCGCTCTTCGTCCATGCCTTGGCGGTTTCTGGAGGAACCCCAAGCTTCAGTCAACATTGGATATCAAGGTTGCTAAGCAAAGACATTGCTCACAAGCTCAACGCCCGCTTTTACGGCTCGGTCATCGGGGTAGACAACTGCGACGGCCCCTATGACTTCAATCTGGACACCATATCGCTCATATCACAAACAAATGCATTCGGCAGTTACTCCGTAGAGCTCATCTACGAATTTGTTGAATTTGTTGGATTGCGGCTCCCAATCACAACCCCTAAAGATCTAGTGAGTTTCTCAGACTGACTTTCGTACCTCGCACTAACATTCTACAGTGCATAATAGACGAGTTGTGCGGGAATTTAAGCACGAATCAAATCCAAAGTCTCCGCACATTCACCAATGACCTTTTACTCTTGTGCCCCCAACTAGGGGAGCCCGCCAACAAGATTCAGCCTCTCCTTCTCTGGTCTTCAACACAGCCTTGCAGCTTCCAGTCTCTCTGTGACTGGTCAGTCTCTGAGGAAGGGCACGATGCCTTGACAGAGCTACAGAAGGATGCATTGCGCAGCCAGACGTGGCCCCGGCTTGCCTGCAACTTCATGGCCATGCTCATGCTTCTGGACCTTCGGCCTTGGTCGCAGGAGGCTGCCAACAGTCCGATATCCGAATCTTTCCTGGCAGACTTTGACAATTTCTTGCAAGGCAAAAATGTGCCAAATGCACGAGTGGTGCTCCAACGAGTGCTCAACGCGCTTCGTCGTACTTTGACTGTTCGGGCAATAGACAGTCAAGGAGACAACGTGGCCGTGGCGGTACGCCTGATTGGCTTCCTTGACAGAATCTATCTCCCTGTCCACCCACTGCATCGAATGGACGGATATCTAGATGAGTACCATGCTTATAGGCTTAGCGGTATGCCGTATGGCCCGAATAACGATCATACAGAAGCATTGCGGTTGTTGAGGTATATAGAGGATGATTCAAATGATGCTGCGGGACAGAACTGGACCATGGTTGAAGCATCAGGTTGAGGTGGCAGGCGGCTCCTCCTTCAATCGCTCCAGTGCAGGTGCTGGACATCCAGGAAAGAGGCTTGCCGTGACGCGGCGGCCCGGGCCGAGGTATCTTGAGCGCGTCCCGTGCGGCAGCCCCTTTTCCACGGGTATATATACCCATCCTATCTGTTTCCTATGGTATCTAGACTTCTTACATACGATCACACATTTCATGTCCTGCTTTTATATAGCTGTGATCGTTACAAAGCTTCATTTGTTTATGTAAACAACGTAATAGCACGTTGCGATGCTCATCATCAATTTTCAAACTCTCTTCATCGCATAATATTCCAACGAGGCACAGGACTTCTTATTCAGGAGTAACAAAGATTAGCTTCTTTGAGGTACTCTGTAAACAAGTAACAGGTGACATCGGTGATACATCGGAGGAATGTAGGCCACTGGGTTGCTGCTCAGTCCGGGTTTAAGCTCTTTAAAAGCATTGTCACACTGCCTTGTTATTCTACCACGATTTTGTGCGATGATAACTGTGTGGCTCGAGTTTGGCAAGACATACATTACAGATTTGAACTCCCTTCAAGCCCATGAAGGTTCAAACAATGCCGTTCGCCTCTTTTTCTCAGTGCCTCAAATAGCTACCAATCAGAAAATGATCTTATTCTTCTCCTAGCTCCAAAAAGCGTGTTCTTCTCATGGTCGCGTTGACACGGCATCAGTCTATTTGAAGATAAATACCACGGCTGTCGATCCAAACAACTATGTCTTCAAATCACTCAGAGCATCCAGGTCGTTTGGCTTCGAAGCAACCAGAACATTCATAGGTGTATTTGTTTCAGCCAATCAAATGAGCCCAATCCACCTTTCTCTCGAATTTTACTTTCTTGCTTCTATTATACACATCGAAGACGTTTTTCACATCCGTCACCACTACAGCGCACGGCTTTTGAGTCCGGCTGTACTTGACACATGTTAGGATTAGCGCAACACGAGGGTCTTCCATAACCAGGAGCAAATCACTGTTCCGGAGGCGCCCGCCGCGTTGTCACTCTTGATGTATCATTGTGAATAGGGCCCGGGGATAACGAAGCAGCATCAGCCGATCGCCGTTACATAATGGCAGCTCATGATGGCAGTCGGAGCATCTGCCTCAAGCCCGTCGTTCGCAGATCTCGGTTACGTAGACGATGAGACAGGGCCACAGAGATTGTTGCGGTGGTTTTGAAGGTAGACTGTGTCCCGCCGCACCTTCCTCGTCAGGCCTTTCTGTCGCGCCTTCCTCCCGGGCCCTTACTGCGCCCTCCCTATATTCTCCCCTCTCCAACTCCGAATCGTTCGTTGATATCTTTCCTTTTCTTCAGTCTAATATTGTGCTCTCCTGCGGTTGACAAGGTCGCCCTGGCACGAACTCACCAGCTGCCTGCCTCTGACGACAGCATCCTTTGATCCCACCGTCAGTAGGAACTAGTCGGAAACCCCCCTTAAGCTCCAACTGACCGATGTTGAGCAGCCTAAAGGATTGTAGCTGGGAGAGAGTCATTATATAAATCCCACGCACAGCTTAAGTGTCAGGGGCTGCAGTACGAAGTGAGAAGGTCAACGGCAAGATAGGTGTAAACTGATGACTTCATTCATCTCTGGCCTTCTCCCAGTTGACTGCTGGGGAGCTGGCCTTCTTATAGGTGGGCACTGGTGTGCTAGATCTATCCCTTAGATCACTAGTCCATTCCAGTCTATCCCTTAGATGACCTTTTGGCTCGTGAAATTAAGCCATGCTAGGTCTACATACAAAGAGTCTTGCGCAGACTTGCCCTTGAGATAAAGTGGGAGTATGACACTGAAGCAAAAGAGCCAAAGCGATCATACCCAGCCAATGTTTCCGATATCGCGTCCTACATGGTTCCTTTATTCCACGCCCGGCAAATAAACGATCTACGAAAAGAGCCAGTCAGTTGGTATAACTGTGTCATATAACCAGACCGCTTACCTAGACTTTTCCTCCATAGTAAGGACGAACGAGAGGACGAATCGCAGGAAGCAGGTTTTGTTGTGGTTGTCGCGAAATTCCACTCTCGCAATGGGCTTTCGTAAAGCCTCGACATGGTAGTCGCACGTCTTCAACTTCAGAATGACGCGGGGCTTTCCTTTTGACGGCCCAAAACACAGCCGATATCCCACTGAGGGCAAACAAGAGGAGAGGGTTTCCCCCCCGGTAGGTCGAAGAGATATGGGGGACATGCTCGAGAGTCGGATTCTGACCGTTGATGACCACCCGGCACTGCTGACGCAGAGTGCTTGTAGTATGTGGTGTATGGATCTCGCTGAGCACAAAAACCACCCTGCCGGCCTGATCCATAAACTGCAAGGTATCGGAGTCGAACCCGCGTGCCGCCTAGGTCGCGGTGATTAGAGGGCGATACCGTGCTGCCACGAATCCAATATCATCGCCGGTGGTGGGGGACGGCGAAGGCCCGCAGCCAGGACGTCTGCACCAACGGGCCGCGGCCACAAGCGGGCTCTAATTCTTCGCCAAGTCCTCGGACCAGCTCCGGTACCATGTCGAACGCCTCGTCTCGTCCTGAAAGGTAAAGCAAATACTCGTCGTCGCCAGTGTTGACTGCCAGCCGTCGCATGCCCATATCGGTGCAGGCTCTCAGCACAATATGAATCAGTGTCTCTGTTGGCCGAGTCGGCACGCGGTCGTTGCACTTCGCGCCCAGACTCAGCAGCCGGTGGGCCAGCTTGAACTGTCCGCAGCGCACGCCGTCGCCAGAGGCGTCATGCCTTGGTCCGTCGATGCGTGGATGTTGATGACGCCATGTGCCGCTAGCCAGCCGGCAAAGTCGCAGACTCCGTCTCCGGGCGTCCGGTGGCGGCTCAGATCGTGAAGGGCCGACAAGTTGCGGATATTGGGTCCGTTGTAGTCAACCCAGCTGAGCACATCCTCTGGGCCATCGGGGCCGTCCACCGTCAGAGAAGACCCGTGGCCTATGATGGCCTCAGCCGTGCACCAGTTGCGATGGCATATGGCCAGGTGGAGCGACGTCTTCCTCGCTGCTCTGGGTGTGGTATCGTGAAAGGCGTCGGTTTCCGCCTCGGCTTCACAGCACCAGCAGCAGACTGTAACGGCGTTGACGTTGGCGCCGGCACCGATGAGTGTCTCGATCAGGTGGGTGTGACCCAGCACAGCAGCGACTTGCAGCGCTGCGTAGCCCTTGACCTTGTGCGTGAAGGCGAGCCACTTTGCCGGGCAAGACCCCTTCCAAGGACTCCTCTACTTCCTCGGCCATTGCGCGTGTACGGGACCGCCGTGGCGAACGGCTTTTCGGAGAGCAGCGGCATCCCCTCGCGCCGTCGCCCAGGGCACGGACAAGCCGTTCGGGGCATCTCGTCGGTAGAGTGTGCCGTCGAGCTGGTCCCGAAGCTTACGAGGGCACTAGATGATGTTTTTGAGCGCGGCATTTCGTAGTGATGACCCGAGCTGCTTAAGAATGTTGCACTACAACTCCAAAGGCAGCTGATCCATGACTGTTGTGGCTGCGATCGGCGATCGGCGTGATCTGTCAGATCGAAGAGCGGCCGAAGCGGGACTTGGAGAGTGGGAAGGAGCGCCTCGGAGGCGAATTCCAGGCTGCTTATCGAGAAGCCTCTTCGGGGGAAACAAATTGGTGGTTGGTCGTAAGTAGACGGTAATCAAGATAGCAGGAAAGAAGGAATGGTGGACGCGGAGGAGGCGGAGAGATTCCGCAGACGGCGATTGTGATGGATGTAGACGATACTGTATCGAAGCGCACCGCGCGGGGTAGTTCGATCTACAGACAGGACAGTTAGAATATGGCTTACTTTGGCCGACGGGACTTACTTGAGATGGTCGTGAAAGATGCTACTGTTGGTGATAGATTACAGTACAGACGTTAGGCGGTTGATTATTATTTGGTGGCAGCCGTTAGCCGAGCCGACTGGGTGATTGGGTCGAAGAAAGGAATGGATGACGACCACCGCCTACCTTCGGGGGGGTGGCTTACCAACGAATGATTACGTCGGCATTCGGCTTATCGACGCACACACCAAGTTGACAAGACGAGTAAGTCAGCCAACCTCCGAAGCTCTTGTCAGCAGGCCGCTTTTACCCCGCCTCCACCGCCGCCGCCATTGCCGCCGCGGCGCGCCGTTCCTCTCTCCTTCAACCGATCCGCTACGGCCCCAGCCTGGGCTTCGAGGACGAATTGCCGGACAAGTCCCTGGAAGAAGCAAGCTTATTGCTGCGTCGGACCTTCCGCTCTGGACTTGACTGCCGCTAGGCCGGTCATCGACACCATGCCGCCATGCGTTCCCGCGCCAGCCTCTGAGTTTTGTTTGCGGTCGCCATGAAAGAATCCCCGGACGGCCCTTGAACGTTGTCGTCATCAGCAAGCCGTCGTGTGTCGCCGCGTTCTTGGCCGCACAATTCTGCTTCGTGCTGCAAAGTTATCTCTACATGGCTTCAAAGCTATTTCTAGCTCAGCGCCATTGTGAGCATTGGAAGCCCGAAATGGCTCTATCGTCGTTGCGCCAACGAGTCCGCACCAACAAGTCGGCACTTGCAACGAGCCTGTCCACAGCCAGAATTGGAGCTTCACGGGCCACACATTCGTAAAATTCTGTCTACCGCTTTCAAGTTGCTAGGCAAGTCACCGGTGCATCCCTTGCTGGGCAGGTGCCGGTGGGTCACCTATCAGAGCTGCCCACTTACGGTTTGTCAGGGTGGCCAGCGGAATATGCATATATGAGTGAGCAGAAAAGAGTGTTAGATTGTTAGATAGACGATATCGATTCGATGCAATACACCTGGGGTTCATTGATCAAAGAGTGGTTGTTGTGCTTGATTGAGGGATTCTTCCCATCCCGGTCGAAGCGGGGTTCTGTCTTGTATCTACCCGCTCTCACCGGTTCTTGCATATTACATTTATGCGAGTATTGTAGTTTTGACAGCCTTTAATCCGGACCCAGGCGTCAATCTAACAATAATGCCTATATCCCTCATTGCAGTTGGGGAATCGAGCATGGGTTGAATGCATGACTCGGATATGCAATGTCCAGGTCTGACACCGAGGCTGTTTGCTTCGATATGATCAGAGAAACAGTCTAAGATGGTATGGCCGAATGGTTCGGGTTCTTTTCCTCAGGACAACGCTTCTTGGAAGGGAGTTTAGAATGAAGTTGAGCATCAAGAGAACGAATTCTTTGTTCTTCCTAGCTATTGTTCCAATCACAGATGCCTGCATAAGGGAAGTAAATAGGAAGAGAGATATACGCACTGCGTAGTCGCTTAGCTTGTAATTCAAGTGTGTTGGATTATTCACAGAGCTGCAGCCTTGCCTTTGTTTGCAAACACATGCCCTGCACTTTATAAACGAAGGCCCTTACTGCACGATCTTTTCCATTCTCTAACACACATAAGGAGAGTTGGTATCATCTCGCAACTTTTGCGTCCCGGGCCTGAGCGGGAAACAGAGGATTCCTTCCCTCTAGTTAGCGATGAGCGCCAGTTAGGCATCATATGTAAGGGAGAAGAAGAGATACCAAACAAGGGCATAGAGTACACTGAAATTGGCATTGCCCTTGCTCCCTAGAGTGTTGCGAGCAGTATGTTGAGCGGAAAAGCATCTCGAACCTGGAAGATACCAGAGACTATTCCACGCGGCTGATTAAAAGGGGTTGAGGCCCATGCAGACACTCGCGTGTTGTGTGTGGCTTCTCTCGCTGAGGTCGGTGGCGAATCCATTTGCGTTCTGCTTCACATTTGGAAAACTATGGAGGCTTATGGTTCATGCTAGTGGCACCGGGTTAGATTTCTGCCAAAGTTAAGTACCCCTATTATCCTCAGTACCCGACTCAGGAGTGTCGAGTTTGGTGAAACATTCTTTTAGCTGGACGGCTAGGTAATGGTTCTCAAGCAAGGCAGATTGACAATCTCTTAATGCTTCCCTCTGCAACTTCACTGCTTCTTCCTCGCCTTGTCCCGCAAGTACTTGAGCAACATTACTCCTTGTTACAACTGTGTCAATGTGCTCACGACACCAGAGCTCTTCATTCTGCTGAAGTGCCGTCCCAAGCATCGCCGCTGCCTTGCGCAACTCTCCTCCGATCGCAAATGTATACCCAAGGTCGTTCCTTGCCATGATGGTTTCGCGATGCTTCTCGCCTAAACGTCGCACACTCATCCGGAGTGCCTGCCTCAACATCGCCTCAGCTTCTTTGGTACAGCCTAGGTCTTGAATTGTATTGGCATAGTTTTTTACTGCCACGATAGTGTCCTGGTGTTCGAGGGGTAAACTCCGCCGCCTCGTCTCTAGCACCCACCAATACAACTCTTCCGCTTGCTTCGTTTTGCCTTGCCTCGTCTCGCCTTGTTCCGTCTTGCCCTGTTCCATCTTGCCCATGATCTTAAGTGTGCCGGCGACGAGGCTCATTGCCGATGCTGTCTCAAGACTGTCCAGACCAAACTTGTGCTCCATCATCTTGAGCACGTCGGCCTGCATGGAAAGGGCTTTCTCTAAATGGCCCAAGCGCTCGAATGTAACAGACAAGTGTTCCATCGCAGTGATCGTGTCGGGATGGTCCTTGCCGAGTGTTTGTCGTCTAGTCTCCAATACATCGTTCTGCATTTTCACTGCTTTGTCCAGTTCCCCTAGCTCGGAATACGCTGCGGCTAAGCCGGCCTTCGCTCTTGTCAAGTAGTCCTCGTTGCCCAGACCTTGGTAACGCTCGTCCAGCACCTCCTTGAACATCGCCGCCGCTTTCTGCACCTCGTCTTGTTCTAAAAGCGTAACGGCCAAGTCGTGTGCAGTCGATCTGGGATCGACTGCACAGGCACGCATTGCGTCGCGAACGGGATGGTGACGAGCGTGCCATGCAGTAGTAAAATGTCCTGGATGCCCTGAGCGATCCTCAGAAAGGTCTCTGACGGGAAGATGCGGCCGAGGAAAAGCACAATCGACAGCTTTACGGCAGCCTGCAGGACAGTGTAGATCAAGTTTCCGACGTAAAGCATCTGACCCGGCGTTAGGGCAAGACACCACGATCAGTTGGCGGGCTTGGATCACCGAACCTTACGAATGACGACCCCATTGCCAACCGGTATCGTCCAGTAGTGCATGCCGAAACCAATGCTTGTGATGTGCAGATAGACCGCAGTCAGGGCGATGAGGAGGGCCTGTTACACACCAACATCAGAAAGGCTTGCCTGGTGAGTCGGGATCAGTTACCGCCGCAACGATGGTCATGTAGTCGTCCCTCCACAGGCCACCGGCGTACTGTTTGCTCGTGAAAAGACGAAGTGTCACAACGAACAACACAAGAATGCAGCTGATGATGAGTGTCCGTCTGACTTCCGTCCTCCGCGATGCTTTTGGGTACGCTTCGCACAAGACTCCCTCCACCGCCGCTGCAGCTTCAAGAGGTCAGATGGGGTTTGAAAAAGAAAACGGTGGAGCCAACTTAGTTGATCGTCAAACGGGCAGTTTGTTTGCACACATGTCGAAAGCTCCGATTGGATAGCAATGTTTGGACAGATGCACGTGGTCGCGTCTTCTGGATCGCAGGCGGACGTGATGAATGTGCTGCTGATACATTCAGACTAGATGGATGACTTGTCAGTGCGGTGCAGATCTGGACGATATCACAAAGACTCACAGCACATGACGGAAGTTGAGAAAGGATCTCGACGGCCGATGTTGCTCTCACGGCAGCAACAGCAACCTGTAGAAGCAAGACGGCAAGAGCTGGCGATCGACGAAACATTGTAGGGATGCTGACGCGGACGGCTGGCGTTAGTGTCACCGAGGTTTCGACGCTGGCCTTAGCGGGCGAGCATCGATCATATAAATGAGATATGTGCAGTGCTGGGAGACATTTCTGGTGCTGACCGTAGTAAAGTAGACAAAACTTGCTTCCCATGGTCCGGCGCGAGAATGACATCAAGCTACTTACACCGCTGGTGGGAAATGTGCTCTGCAGACAAGTGCTTCGTCCAACGCCTCCGCTCGTTCGCTGCGAGTTTCGCAACAACGGTGAACTCTGTCTTTGATGCTTCGTACCTTGCGGCCTGGCTTCCAAGGTGAGCGCAATGGTTTAGGCCTGCCTGGGGACCATCATCAGCGACAGCCATGCGCCGCATTGTCTTACATAGCGAGGAAGTAATCGCGGTTTGAAATGTTAATCGCCCAGTAGATGGATTCATCATGGCATTGTTCCTATACAGAATATTCCCAATATGTTTGGTGGATCCCGGTGTAAGTAGGCTTGCTCAAACGTGGACCCCACACGGGAGGAGTTCTGAAATCTTTTTCCGATATTCTATAAGAAAACCAAATATAGAACAATACACAGCCATACAAAAGTGACTCGGCAGCTACTCTAAATCATTCTCATCTTCTTCAGCATCAGACTCAGAGCTTTCATCTGATACGTCCGAGTCCTCAACAAAGTCGGACTCAGCGCCGCCATACTCGTCAAGCAGATCTTTACCTGACAGGCCTGAGCCTCCACCAGAGTCAGCGTTCGAATGAAAAATTCCATCGCTCTCATCTCCAAATAGGTCTTCGTCCACATCACACATTGAATGACCGGCAGAGTCCAGCTCGTCGTCGCTGAGCGTGTCGAGAAGGAGCTCGGCCACGTCTGCCGTGTTCAACTGGAAGACGGCTCGTGTCCGATGCATAGATGACTCGTGGGTGTCGGGAAACAAGATTCGCACGCAGCAGTACATGTGTAGCATCTTTCTCGACACTGAATTGTCGCACAGATTGAGAGTTGCGGGCAAGATCCCGGGATGGACGGCGTCCTCCGGCGCATGTATCTCCCAGATCCGCGCCGAAAACATTAAGACTTGCTCCAGCACTTTGATAATGACAGGTATGTTGCCAAAGTCAAAGTTGAGTGCCTTGTCAAACTCGAACAGCAAGTTCATTCGGTTGTCCGAGGGGCCGTCGTCAGGTTGATCAGGCGCTTCGCGGACCTTGAGGCACGCTAGAAGGGCGGCAACCTTGACAATGAACTCTTTGCCTTGTAGTGGCCCACATAGACAGCTTATGATGTAGGCAACGAACCGGTCTCCTGCAGTACTGTTGATGTCTTCTTTGACTCTGTTAAGCGGCGGGTACCACGTGTCGTCAGTCAGTCCATTGTGAGGGCAGTTGACTGCCAGGCAGATGACGAGGCAGCACCGCTCGTCTTGTCTGAGTAGGTTGTTCCTAACCCTCATTAGCAGGACATTTCCGTGGTGGTATGGTATTTTATTGTTTGGCTCACCACATGGAGTCCATGATCTCTATGAGCGCGTCTATGGCGGCTCCGTAGTTCAGTTCATCTCGTTACAGTATGTACCAATCACAACTCTTATATCATCTACAACACGGTCCTAAACTGCCTTTCTGCTCAGACGAAAGCAGATTGTGCTCTTCTTACTGTACATGTACACTCATGTTGACATCCGGCATCTTCTACCAGAAAGTGGATCGCCTGCGCAGGCAGTTCTGCAAAGCCATCGTCGGCTCACCGGCTCACGCAACGGTTTATGTCAATAACTGTTTCTGCAATGGCGCCGAGAGCTTAGAGACAGTTTTGGAGGGGAATACTGCGCAGTATCTATGCATCAAGCTTGCGGTGCGTCGAGGCGAGATCGTCTCGTGGCTCACTGGCGCGCGAAAGCTCTGATCCATCTCTTCGCTCATTGAGTCGACGACAGCAGCCTGATCTGGCTCATTGGACCTTGCCATGCTTTGCAGAAATCATTCATGGTCAACCTCTGGCTTTGTTTCTAGCTCTACAGTCACATTTTGTGTTCTTATTGTATAAAATGATCTATGATACGCACGTGGCCCGGCATCATACCGGCACTTCAGACCATCCACAAGATAAACTGGCATGGCAGCCAGACCTTTGAAACGCCCTCGCCGATCAAGCGGCCTGCCGTATCTACCAACCGACATAGACAACGCAGTCGCGGCCTTGGGCGGGAGAACCCATGCAATCGACCTCGCAGACAATACTATACAGTCTCAACAGGCACCAGTCAGTAAGGAGAAACGTCTGGAAGAGCTTGTGAGGGACTCCGGCCGCCTCAGACAAGAGCTTGGCTACTGGAAAAGCGTGGCCCTCACAGGGACCACCTTCATGTCCAACGTCGATGAGGCCGTGACGCAGCTTCGAGAAATTGTTAGCAGATTTGCCAGCGTCATGGATGAGACAAACGCCATGGCCGTAGAGGAGAGCATGGGTCCTGGTCATCTCATCGGCGACAACGCGTCCCGTTCCTCGGCGCAGAGGCTGCAGTTGACCCGTACACTCATCATTTTCTAGTCCTCCCCGGGGCTCGTCATGAGCATCGCCTTCGCCGCCGGCGCGGAAACGTTTGCTAGAGGTATTGTGCCCGCCGAGGTCCGGCCCGCCCCCGACCGCCACGCTCATTACAGATGTGGCCCTCACGGAGGAGTCTCCTGATGCCTGGGATGCCATCATCGCCTACGTTCGCCAGGGCGGCACCCCCATTGTCATGGGCCATGTTAGCAGTTCTGTCAAGCCCAACAACCTAAGGCCGTTCTTCGCGAAGGCTGGATTGAACTGGGAAAGCGCCGGCTACCACCGGACCACCGTCGCGCTCAACCCACAAACAGCCGGCAGCGCTGCAGAGAGACTTCCGACCCGGTACAGCCAGGAGGCACTGTTTCTGAAGGGGGTCCATCCTACTGCGGTTCTGTACGGCCCGAACAAGACGTCAGCCACCGAATCTCTTGTATTTCCTACCGAGAAAGTTACAGATCTAACGCATGCCGCGATTTCTTTCGCGCAAGTCGGCAACGGTAAAACTGGGTACGCCGGAGATGTGAACGTCGAGGAGGGGACAAACGATGCTATCCTTGCCATGTGCGGTTTTCTAGTCTAGCTCAGGCGGCTGCGATCCAGCCTTTCTCCCTCCAGCTCGCGATTGCTATTGTGGATGGTATGCTGGATGTGGAAGTTGTGTGTTCAAGCCAGTAGAGCATGGCATATCGAGCGGCTATTGCACGGAGAGCTCGCACCTCGAAGCCGGATTCACTGATGGGTATCTGACAAATGCTGCTGACTCTGCCTATGCTGCCGCGGACGAGCTGCTCCACCCGTGGGCCTATGGCTTCGATGGTCAGCCTATCCCGCAACAGGGCTTTGTTCTTGGAAACGGCTAGGACTGGGATGTAGCTGGGGAGAATTTTGGACCTACTACCGTCCCAACATCGGTCTTTTATGGGCAGATAACCCTATTGGACGATTGAGAGGCTTCATCTATCTTGCTTCACTTTGTTCACGTATGGGTCGGCAGCGTACTGTATCATGTAGCTGGTGGGATTTGACTTTAGGATAGAATGACTACAAACACAAACAAAAGGGTTAGGTCGTGCAAGAGCGGGAATGCAGGAAAACACTCCCCTTCCACGTCAGAGTTTATCGAATGGGGTCTCATCAATTTGTCGCTAAGGTTGATGGCACGGAAGTCGAGGTATCTTTTCAATTTACATGCAACAAATCTCAGATACTGTAATTATCAGTAACTGCACCAAGGTCCTCTTTCTCTATGCCGCGCTCGCAGCCATGTGTCCATCTTCCTTGCAAAATCGGCTTCGCTGGAATCCTCCCACCCTGTCATCTCGTTCGCGTCGATAATCGTGCATGTATCGAGGTTGTGACTGGAAGCATCGCGCTCGGTTTCCGCTCCGGCGGGTCTTGTGAGACTCCCTGTTTGACGTTTATTGTTGCAGGTTGCGGCGCGTGAAGCCTGGCAAGCCCCTGCGGCAGATTGACGAGATAAAGGCCGGTCGCTGTTGGTGATGTGCGGTCGAATTTGCCTCGGTGGTCCCTTCGAGACAAGCGCGGGGCGAAATGTCTCTTGGGGCCACGCATGGGAGGCGCCGGTCGAGGTACCTCTATGTGGGGCGACATGGAAGAAACCCATTCACTCACGACGTCGAAAGAAGGCAAAGACTCCCGGGACATTTTGGTTGGCTGGCGACTCCTCGGAAGGAAGAATTCTGGTTTGAGACAGTATCTCGATGGAACACTAGAACACCGATTCTGAACTCATATTTACAAATCTCCTTTTGGGAGCTCGCGTGGAAGCCGTTGCTGGTTCAGTGGATCCTTCTATGATCCAGAAGCGGCTTATCACCTAGATCTCTGCCATTGAGTCTACATCTATCTGCTGCAAATCAACAAGCGGCGTGGCTGGGCCCATTTTCCGCTGACCTCGTCCGTTCCACTCGTTATGTTTGTAGCGACTCGCAAGGCCTGGCGCGCATGGGCAAGTCTCATCATGCTCGGCCATCAATTGGCCGTAATTGGAAAGGTCCTCTTCTGCCTCCCACGTCGGACATGCGTAGCCGCCCCACTTGACGGCGTATAGGACATTGCCGTCGTCGGTCTCGTAGCAGCCCACGATGCACTGAAGACGGGGCATCCAAGCAGCGGTACTTGGTCGGGGTCGCTCGACACATTCTTGCCATACGTTGATGCGATCCTATCTTCAAAGGCCCACAAAACTTGACGACCGTCCAGCCAATCCCATGCGACGGGATCACAGATCTCTACGACCACGCCATAGAACACGCGGCCGCCACTTGTGGCGGTGCAGATGACTTCAACTACCTCAAGACATGAGGACCAAGCTGCATGGACCACCGTGCCCCGCTGCGCGGTCATCTCGACTTTCGGTTTCTTATGAATATGGCGAAAGGATTTTCCTCAGGATGAGTGAAGCCCTGGGGAACTGACGATGATGAATCAGGGTTATCAGCATCGGTCCTCGCCAGGCGGCTTGTATTTATGCAGATGTGTAGGCACTAAGGAGGCTCATATTTAGCCATATTGCAAAGCCGTTTTTGGCGTTCTGGCAGTTTTGGCCGCCAAAGGTGTCTGCGCTCTGTCGATTGGCGCTCGATTCCGGGTCTCAACCCCAAACCGGTACATGCAATCGCTGCTTCCGTGGGACCTCGCAAATGGACAACTGTTGCCTCATAATTGAAAATGTACAGTGCAGCAAGTCTTATTGCGCAAATGACAACGGTTTACAGATTATAGTGTCCCAAGGGGCAGCCAATATGGTGACCAGCACGTACTGGCTAGCATGGAAACTGGTTGGCACGGATTGGCTGGCATGGTAAATGGGTAGCAGGGACGGCTGGCAAGCGGAGTGGCCGGCGCTGAGTGGACAGCGCAGGCTATGGCTGGCACGACATAGCTAGCATAGAGAGTGGCTAGCACATACACGGAAATTTGGGGACAACTTTTGCGTTGGCAGAGTGGAGCGGCTCGATTTAACGTTCTAACGCCTCGGCCGTTTGCTGGACTCGGGTGCTGACATAATGAGCGGTTTCACAATTGCGTAGAAATCGATCAATAAACCGGTCAGGCAATTGGGAAATGGACTATGTAAACAAGCCACCAACTAACCTCTATCTATGGAATCCACCCTCGACGATTCGAGACAGGCCAAGTGTAGACACCGGCGACCATGCTGCTGATACTTCAATGCGGCCGCTTCTCCATATCGAACAAGTTCTCAAGGGACGTAAATCGGCTTATCCCATCAAGTGCCAGATGGCTCCATTTTTGCCAAGGCCTCAAATTCCCACTTTAGAGCCACTTTTACCCCGCACCACAATGGGTACAACAGCAGTACGCATTTATCCCTATGTTCCCTTTGCTGCCGTCACCACCAGAACTGGCATTTTGATTAATGTTACGATGTGGTCTAGTGACTCTGATGCTTCTGATGCTTCTGATGCTTTCGGTGCCTCCGTGGCCTCTGTGAAAAGCACCATTATTGTTGAGATCCTCCTAGAGGACCTAGCTGCCGCTTGTACAGCCGACTGTACGCCGGAGCGGTGTGACAATAGTACCGTCCGGCCTTACGAGCCCCCGGCCCTTGAGCGCGGGCCTCCGGGCTCTTTTATCCCCTTTGATGTGCCGGCCCGGGCCCGAGAGATACGGGACCTACCAGCAGGCCCGTTTGATCTATTCCTCCGGTATATCCCCCTGAACCTTGTTGATCAGTGGGCCCAGTGGACAAACGAGGCGCCGTTGTCTAAGGAGGGCCCCCGGACGAGACAGTCACGAACGAATAACTGGCAGGAGACTTCTGCTGAAGAGATATACCTCATCATAGGAATTGTGATTTATATGGGAATCCATAGTGAATCTCAAATATCAAGACACTGGTCAACTCAACAGCGTAAAGACGATCTTATCCATCCATTTACCCGGTTTATATCACGGAACCGCTTCCAACTATTGCTCCAACGGCTCCGGATTTTTGATGCCTCGAAGTTCCAGCCTGGCCAGCCGACGGCTCCGTCTAGCCGCCGGGCCCGGGCCCAGCCCCGGGAGGATCCGATGCCGGATATCTATCGCAAGGTGAACCAGTGGTCGGTTCATATTCAAGAAACCGGGGATTCCTTCTATATACTCGGCTCCGAGCTTGCTGTTGATGAGGATATGGTTCGGTTTACGGGCCGGTCTCTTGAGACAACAACTATACCGACCAAGCCAACCCCAACCGGCTTCAAGATTTGGATCCTTGCCCAATCGGGCTATTGTCTTCGGTGGCTATGGCATGTTCACGGGAAGGGTCCGCATGGGCTAGTCCCACAGGCCCGGCCGCTGCCAGGCTCGGAGGCTGGGCCAGGTCTAATACCGACTCAACGGGTTGTGACAACGCTAGTTGCCCTACTTCCGGCCGCAATATATCATGTATTCCTCGATAATCTCTTCGCTTCCGTGCGGCTTTTCCGGGCCCTTCGGAAGCAACAGATCGGGGCTTCGGGCACATGCCGGAAGGATAGCGGGATAAGTGAAATTCTAGTTGCTGAAAAAGAGGTTGAAGGCCGGGATATCCCTTGGGGTCAGGTCCATAGTATCTCTATTGTCGATGGGCAGGATGGCACTATAATCTATTTTCTATGGGTGTCGCTATATTAATCAGTTTGTTTAGGTGAACCAGTTCACCTGGAAAGATAATGTCCTTGTCCTCTTCCTGACGACCGTCTTCCGAGACGGCCAGGAACTCATACGAAGCCGGCGCCGGTCAACCGGGGATTCCGCTGCAAAGCGGGCTGCCCGGCAGGTCTTCGGGCCTGAAGTCTGTAAGGATCTCCCGGTGCCCGAGGCAATTGACGCCTATAGTCATAACATGAACGGCGTTGATACGGGCGATCAAATGAGGTCTTATTACCAATGGGGTCGCCCTATTGGCCGAGGGGGCTCGCAGTCAATTGCTTGGAACTTCCTGCTTGAAATAGTGATTGTGAATAGTTTTCTTTTACAGCTCTGGGGTAAACCCAGCTGGCGAACAGTTAAGAGCCAGTATCAATGGCGTCAGCTGACCGCAGCCCAGCTAATTCAACAGTTTGGGCCATCAGCAGAACCTCGTAGGCGTGCATACAACTTGTATGCACCACCCACGCATTATCTCTGGGCACCCCGTTCTGGGCGCGATCTGCAGCAAAGCAAAGGGAATTAGCATTGTGGTTCCGCTTTGTATGAGGTAGCGATACCTTACGGATGCACGGCGAGCGGAGACCCAGGCCCCCTTGATTGTTGTCAGGCCTAACCCAGCACATTCGTTACAGCAATAGTCGCACTACGAATAACAGACTTTAAGGTCTTACACGGTCATGACTAAGTCTGCCAAGGATATGCCAGTATTAGAGGATCATTCATTCATTATATAGATAGACGGATACGTCCATAGTCCTTCTTTCAGCATACTCTTCAATACACCTCATTGACCCCCTACCTTTCTATGGGCCTGTCAGCTGCTACCCAACAGGAAGCTACCACTGATTACTTGTATGTACGCTCCTGAGCTTATGCCCCTGTCTCCTTGAAGCCCATACATACTCCACTTCCTGATTACTCCTTCATATCTGCCGTCTCGCTTCAAATATCTGTCGTTTGGTTGTAGTATTAGCATGCCATTTTGAAGCCTATTTTCCAAATCTTCAAGGTCCTATCAACTGTCCTAATCTCCTGAAGCCGTTGTTAGGATCATGGCTGTAGCCGAGTTCCCTTTACATGCCGGCCAGGCACATTTGTGTTGACATGGCTTTGGCAGAGTCGATGTTTAGAGCCTTTTGGTTTTGGTGGTGTGTAGCAGAAGTAAGACAGAGGATGTTGGACTTCATAGTTCATGGTCCATTGGCTACTAGCCCGGTGTCTCCTTTTAAAACGACAAGGACTTTATCCCATCAGCCTGGTAGGTATTTCAGTCACCAGTCTCTACATGTAGATCCATTCTCAACCCACATTCGCCGATTCCCTGCATTCAGACTTGGCGATTTTGACGATAACATCATTCAAATTCGTGTTTGTTCAGAAACCTGCCAATGCTAGGCTAGGGTCATTGTGGCTTCCACCGCAATTGCATCGCTTCTATCAAGCCTCTGGAATATTCACCGTTCGTTTTGACCAAGGACTGGAATGATTGTCCTTTCATGAGATCTTCAACTTTACAAGCTGTGTAGAGGTTGATAAGACCCCTAAGCGCATCGGCGTTAACCTCGCTATCCACAGTGTTATCATAGCAGTACCGCACCAGCAACACGACATCTTCAATACTCTCTTTGCTCAACTGAAACTGCAGTAATGCCCGGTGCAACTTTCGAAGGGAAAGAGATTGGAGACCGGCGATTCCATGATAGTCCGCAAAGGTGTACAACTTGGTATGAGAAAGGAAAGTGTCCGTATGGTCGTGATCTGACATGCTCGTTCGTATTGTTGCTGGGTCTGGATAGAGCTTCGTGAACTTGGTCCAAAGCGATTCAAAAACCTTACTGAAGCCATGGCAGACTGAGACCGGGTGTGTACGTGTACTGCTGTTGCCTCATCGTCTGTTCCCATGGTCTCAATCGAGGTGAGAGAATCCCGTCTTTGACGCCTTCGGCTTTCGGCTCCTGCGTAATTCCCTGTATAGGCGAATTCCATGAAACGGAGAAAGGTGTGTACTTCTACATGCTGCCAGTCTGCACACCGCTCTCTGGCCTCCTGGAAGCCTCCGTTGATGAGCTTGTTGAGTGACGGAGACTGGATTGCCAGAACTGCGCTGTGGGCGAGAAATTCCTGCTTTTTCGGACCGACGAGAAGTTTAAACACATCAGACGAAAGGATGCTAACAAAGTCAGCACAACGTCGCTAGGCGGTTGATGCAGCTCTTACGTTTCGTATGGAAGTGTAGCCATGCTTGGAATCTGAGGTTAGAGGGCTTGAAGATACGTGAATATCTCAAGGAGGATGGTGTTTTGGAGAAGGGTCTGATCGTGGGCGCCGTCAGTTGACACAGGTTGATAAACCTGCGATTGGGGCTGACCTTGGTCGTCGCAGCCGTAATGCTCTCTGTGATTGGGTTGGTAGCATGCTTGCGGTAGTGGGCTGAGAAGACTGTCCAAATGTTTGGATGGACTGGCGATGGCTTGTGTGGTGCGGGGTACTCGTCCTGAGCCTAAGTAGACTGTAGCAGGCAAGGTTGGACTAACCATTTGATCAGTCACACAGGCTCGGTGTGCCACGCGCTGAACGCCAGCGTGTCTGATTGTACGCAGCAAGCAAACTAGCCGGCCATGTCAAATCGCCCTACCTCAGAAGTCGTCGACGAATCGTCCAAAACGTACTTCCAGTCAATCCCGCGCACGTTTTTTCCATGGTACAGGTCTCAGGGCCGAGATGGAGGATGTGCTCCGATGTACAGATACTGCACAGAAGGCGAGCGCGTATGCCTCGGCCTAATTGGGCCCTGACCGCCCCTGATACGACTGACCGACCCGTTCGACGTATCCCTTGAAGCTGCACGTTGATAAGAAGATACCTGGCACGCATGTGGTCACCCTATCACCGACGTCGGCCCAGTGCCAGGCCAGGTTGGAGAGCAGTGATGGGATCCCCCACCAACTTGGGGCCGTGAGGAGAACCCCGCTTGCCGCCGTTAGCGTCAGAATTGCGTCGCTAAATTTCTGTTCTCGGATAGTCTGGTTCGTCTTCACCGTCTGTATGTATTAATCTCATGCCCCCGAAAGGACAGAGAGCTAAGACTCCGCTGGGATATTCCAGTTCCAAAGTGTGCCCGGCGGCTGCTCAGAAGGTCGACTGCCGTCGAGCATCATACTTGGTCACCGTTGTAACAGTAGGCGAGGTTTGGCCAGTGGCTAGTCCAGAAAACCTGACAGTCAGTGACCGGCCGCAGCCTGAGAGCGGCTCCGAGGCCCCTCATCACTGAGGAGGGTTTGCTTGCAAGACCGATACAAGTGGGGGCGTGGCAAGGGTTAAGGACTGGCGAGCTCTCTCCAATCACTATTTCTTTATTTACTACTAGTGTCTCCCGTTGCCTTTAGATCCGGCCTTCTTCCTATTTTCTCCCTCTTATTTTCTTCTTTGCCGACATCCTACACAACAAATCGACTGCGAAATTTGGGTCAGGCTCTCATTATGCCGGGTGTCAAGGGGTTCGGTACGAAGTGAGAAGGTCAACGGCAAGATAGGTGTAAACTGATGACTGCATTCATCTCTGGCCTTCTCCCAGTTACTTACTGGGGAGCTGGCCTTCTTATAGGTGGGCACCGGTGCTTAGCGCCATATCTCAGGTCTTCCTAGACACTCTAACCCCCTAAATACCCAATGCCCCTTTCTGGCCCATGACACCGGGTTCGTTTGAGAACACTCTGTCCTTCGCCGTCGCCATGACCGTTGCCATTACATCAACAACATCGCTCGTCAAGACCATTATCGGTTTCAATAGTCGTGCTCGAACTTTACGTCTTCTACGGGAAGACCTCGAAGGCCTAGGTAGTGTCTTGAAGAATCTCCAAAAACTTCTCGGCTCGGAGCTTATCGGCTTGGAACAGCAATGATACATCGTTTACAAGCTCCTGTCACTCAATGCAGCCAACTATGCAATGGGTTCGAGAGCTAGGCTTATGCCGAAGCAGGGGCTTGTTCAGTTGGCTCTCGAACTTTTACTTCTTCAAGAAGTCCCTCCTCGCCAACACGCAGCTAGAGGGCGGACAGTCCGGCTGCAGACTCAAGATCACCACAGTCCATTACTACGACACGCAAGACATGTATCGAGACGAAGGCGGGGGCGCGTTCTGGGAGGGCGGCGGCTCGAACCCGCCAACACGCTCAAGGGGGCTCGCTTCCGGTCGACAAAAGCTCGGCAACGCCGCCGCCGCCGAAAAGCCGCAATGCCAACGACCTGGCGTGCAGGAGAGTAGCAGCCGCTGAGGCGGTCGACCGTCAAGAAGCATGGCTGATAGGCACCTCAGCTACCTGTTGGCAGAAAAACATCGCCGTCGGATATCTGAACATAACAGCTGCCTCAGTCATGCGGAGCGTTCTACCCGCATCCAAGCAAGCTGTGGATAGTCGCCCAAAAGCGCAATCGAACAGCTGGGCGGACACGATACCATAGAAGCGAAAAGCAGAGGTGAACGACGGTAGGTAGAGACACAAACCCAGGTGGTAGACAGCAAAGAAATGTGTTTATTTGATCAAATTCTTTTCTTTTCTTTACACGGACTAAGCATCGAGTTCTATTTCATGATGATCCCTCGCCTGCCAAAGAACCAGATGTTACGACCCAACAATATACTCGTAACACCAGGCATAACCATCGCCAGCAGCCAAAGCTGTTGGAACTACTGGGCAATCGAAGCTCTTGCCCGTCTCTGAAACATTTCGAATAGTCATCCCCTGTAACAAAAACAAGCTGGCCTCTGAATCATGAGATGGCGGAAATTCGGCGGAATCGCGTGCAGATGGGGGAAAGCTCCGGAGCCGACGTTGCCGTAACTAGGGATTCTTACACGTTATTCCGTCTTAGAGTAAAGGCAACCACCACGTCAAAAGTAACCTTCATGAGCGGTGATGGAAAGAGGAACTCAATCGAGTTATTGGGTTGCTGCGAATAAAACGGCTTATCACACAGCAACCGTAATTCCAAGCGAGAAAGTAAGCCTTGCTGACTGTAAACATGTTTCTGCAGGCATTCAAATTGTTGCATGAATTGGGAAGGAGGGCCTGTCCAAATCCAGGAGTTATCTTTGACGAGGCAAGTTACTTTGATTTGCTCAGCGTCGTTTCCTGGCTGGTTGGTTACGCCAAGCGTGCGTCGCGCCCCGCCTTCTCCACGTGTACGTGAGGTTCCGATTGTTGTGTCAGAGACGTGGCCAGCATAAGTCTTAACGGTGCCTTGGTCACTGTCATCGCTGACCGCTGGCTGATCGACTGAGGATGTCTGCAATGGCTTGCCTCGAGTGTGCTGGCCATCCTTAGATGAAGCGGGTTTCGACAGAACAGTCCCCTCGCCTAATTAGCATGTGATTAGTGATAGACGTATAGAAGTGTTGATGGATGTCTAACTTGTACTTGTCCGAGCATCCTTGCCAAACCCAAGGATCGTACTTAACCAAGCTCTTAGAACGGCCAATTGGTCAGCCGACATGCTAGGATTCCCGGCGATGTCGTCGAATGGGAATTGTCTCATAGGCAACCCCCGAGTCTCCGGTATTGCTGGTGACGCTGTGGATGCGTCATTCTTCTTCATAAGTTTTATCTGATCAACCAGATACTGCATGTTCTTTTTGGTACCCTCGACTCGGGGGTGGTAGTCGTTGTCAGTGATTGCCAAACTGTTTCTGCTCAAACACGGGAAGAATTAGTTGCTCTGAGATTGTGTTTGGGAACAGAAAAACTTACTGGCTAATGTCATGAGAGAATTGCAAGACGGATCTAACTCCGGCCAAGAACTGTATGATATCGCCAATGCCTAGCCCCTTGGAGCGCACGGAAGGCCAGTTCTTGAAGCTAGCGAGATCTCTTCTGGATTGCGACGTGAGGTTTCGATTGAATTCTACGCAGACATTGTCGCAGTATTCCACAAATACACTCACATTAGAGAAGTCCACGGAAGTACCACAGATCAAGTATAACACTTGTTTGAACGAGTCGAGTTCCTTCAGGAAACTGAGTACGGGGTCTGGGCGCCATTCCACAGTCTCAACTACGATTTCGAGACGAATAATTGAACGAATCGTGGACGTCGCCCAGTTGCGCTTCTGCTGGCTTTCCATCACGTCAGGTTTTTTGCCAACTCGCAGCGAAATGATGACACTTTGCTTTCCAACGGACCCTACGGATGCGGGGTCAGGTAGAGTCTGCCTTATATATGAAGGACCGCAGGCGGGGTCCACTAAGCATCGGGTCCAAGCGCCCGCTCGACGCCAGTAAGAAGAATCCCTCAATCAAGAACGACAATCACTCTTTGATCAATGAACCCCACGTGTGTTGCATCAAATCGATATTGTCTATCTAACACAAGTACCCTATGTGGCTAAGCATATGAGGGGAATCTCTCTTTTGCGCGCATGGTCCAGTGGTACAATTCCTGCCTGATACAAAGACTGCTAATATGTTGTAGATGATCGATCAGGGAATAAGTTCTGTGACGGAGCGGGCAGGCCATCTGTTCGGGAACGTGGCCCTGGCGCACTGGGCTTCCGAACGGCCCCGCAGCCGGTCACGGCGCCAGGTGGATCCACCATTAGCCCCGTATGGACCGATTTCCTCCGTCGTGCTACTATTGAAAGGTATTGGAACTGTCAAAGTGTGGTCAGGACCTGGTCTGTAACGACAAATAGTAGCATGAAATCTGTAGAGGCATTTGTAGCCACAAGCAAGCGTTTCCCGTTCAACTTACTCGGATAGCCGCTTTTGAGTTATTATTTTTCCAGTGTCATCTACCCCGCCTGGAAATTCCCATGACTTAACGTGTCGTTCTGTCCCTTCAGCGGTATGTGACGATCAGTCTCTCTGAGATCCTTTCGCAAGTTTTTAGTTTTTTTTTATAGGTTTTTTTTTGTTTTTTTTAAAAAAAAATCTGAAGTCATTCCATATCAAGTCGTTACGTAAATTTAAAATAGTGATTGATAAGCGTGATTTAAAGCTTGTCGATGACTTTCACGCTTCCATCTCCGAAGACCTTTAATCGTGGTTTATATCATTGCGGTAATTAGTATGCATCACAAAGACTCCAAAGAAGGGGCTTAAGGGCTTTCAAAAACAAAACATACGCTATCAATGTCGTGGTAACCCTCAAAGCGGCAATTGATATGATTGCAGTCACGAAGCCATCTGCAATGATGTCCAAAGGTACAATCGATGTCGTCGCAATCCGAACCCATGCTGCAGGGTATACCACGGGACTAACGAATGTCAGCCTGATGATTGAGTACATATGCCATCATTGAAATCAGACCCAAAGTCGTCGTGCTGATGTTTGCAAGTGGCAAGGTCGTGTTGACCGGCGCTAAATCAAAAGACGATATTTTCGGAGC